>LOND01005264.1:9517-28564 GCA_014220965.1 Paragonimus kellicotti
GAAATGGTTGGGAGGTTATACCTAAGATAAGGGCTGTGAATGGCGATAAGGTTCGACCAAGTGTGTTCCACAAAGTCTACCTGATGGCCTTCTTTGGGGGCCGCGAATGCAACATCGGTGCTTGTGAGCATATCAACGGCTCAGCTGGCATTCTCGAAGTAGCAGCCTGCAGTCCATGTGTACCTTTAAACATTCTGTGCATAATTGTTGGAGGTATTCACGCCATAGAAATTTGACTCTGTCATCCGACGAGGGTGAAACTTTAATGGGTGGCGTTGTAGAACCATTGGTAGAAATGTCTAATGGGGTCGACCGAAGAGCTTACTTCTAATTTGCGTGGAGTGACCGCGAAAAGTTTTTTCGATCCGGAGTTCTTGGAAAGAAAAATTTTGTGCACACCCATTTGGTAGACCTCGGGGCAGGTGACAGAACACGGTTTTTTGATGACCCCTTTATCTACAACATTTTCACCTGTGTTTTGTTGGTTGGCCTGCAGAACGCTTACAGGCATCTACAGAAACGGCATTCTCCGTTTTCAGTCCGGGCACAGAAACCTCAATGCACACCGTAGGAACAGAAACTAGAACCTCAGTTGCCAACTGTGGCTTACAGTCGACCATGATCTGTGATCTTTAGTCCGCTGATCCCTGTCTCCCTCTTCTTCTAAAAGCGATCGACGGTTAGACTTTTTAGGCTGGCGGTGGCCGGTTTCAAGTTCAGTGTTTTTTCGCACACCAACTTGTGGTCAAACGTAGCAAGGAGGCCAGGTTATATTTTGGACGATATGGACTGCAGTCTGTCCGTGAATACGAGTTGTGCGACAGTCTGGGAAAAGGAGGGTGCCAAGATTGACTTGGCCAGTTTGCTTGGGGATGCTGTGGGAAATCGGCATCTTGAAACAATTCCCATTTCCCTGGAACGTTTCTCTATCAGTTTCATCGCAGCCGGTTTCGTATGTGATTGAGAGAGCAAAAACTGTATTATGGGTAAGCGGAACACTAGTAAGTGTAGGGGGCATATACTCACAGCCCTCGTTAAGATGGTCTGTGAATTATTAAGGCGCGGGTTTAAGGCTAGAGCCCAAAACCATCTAGATCCGGTCAGTGAATCTGCTTTGAAATCCGGCGAGAGTTTGTTGATCTGAAAGAGATAACCGAGGGCGAACTGTAGCACCACTTCTGGGGGTTGCAACAGGTACCAAGAACAAACTAAAACTGCAAGTATAACAAAACTACAGTCAACTAAGAATCTAACCACGTCTTAAAACGAGCTTACGAGAAACAACTGATAACTTTGGAAGGAAGATCGTTCTAGTGACTAATGACCATAAGAAAAAGCTACTACCTAAAAGTGTCCTGAGGGCGGCAATTGTAAAACTTCTTGTAATGATTTCGAGAACAACCCATTCACTTACATGTTCTGATTGTCCCCAACACCGAGTATACCTATCCAACTATCCTCTTTCTGGGGCCAACCCTGTATTTCTCTTTAGAAGTAGTAGGCCATTTTTGGTTGCGGCAACGCTGATGGAATCGTCTGCTGCCACAGGAACAAGTGGTCGGTTGTTTAACTCACGCCTCATGTCAGTTAATGCAGTCAGATGAGTTTCATTATTGGTTTGTTGCACTTGGCAAAATGCGCCCAAAATATATGTGCTATCAAGTTGCACATCAGAGCCTTAACATTCAGATAGACTTTCTGGCCAGTTTCTTTCGAAAACAGGCACTAGACTTGAATCTTGCCCCTCAGCAGAGCGCTACCGACGATATCTAATGGAAGCGACAGTCAAGTTTTGTTCCTTATCCGAAAGAAGCTGGCGGGAAGGTCCATCACAAAGGTTGCGACCAAGGTTGAGCGATTTTGAACTAGACGTTAACCGAGTCTCCGACTGCTCATCAGTAATATCTGTGATGATTCAAATCAGCCACCCTCAAATCCCACTCCGATTACCAGCGTAGGGCGGGTTGAAGTGCCGCTGAATTCTCCTCTGTAGGAGCCTGTTCTTGACAGACTCGTCACTTATGTTGCGGAACTGAGCTCCTTGACGATTGCGACGAAATTGGTCCAATTTTCAGATAAAAATAATCTCTGGCCCCCCTATGCTCGCTGAACTATGGCGGAGCCATGATGAGTGAATCAGCACTCAGCGAATGGACTAGGTGGATATGCACAGCACGTCAGTGTATATCTGATCCTCTTTCCGAAGCTCTATCTCTCTTCGCGCAAAATGGTCAAAATAGCCAAGCTCAACCTTCATTAACGGGCGTCAAGCTGGATTCACTAAGACGGGTGGCAGATGGGTCGATAGTTGCCCACCGAGTAACGTGCAACGGCGACGGTGAGTTGAGCACCGTCTAATGACTTGCTCAACCAAAGTGTCATTCTGTATGGTCCGCCTCAGAGAACAAAAACATGAAACCTTCAGAAATAATCGTCGGCCGGACGATGATATCTTGTGATGAGGTCGACAATGTGAAAATATTAAAGGGATGTTTACAACTGGACACTCAACCGGATGACTTCAGCGTTCACTACGAGATGCGATTCCTTGGGAGACCTCCGCTGAGGTAGAACAAGATCGTCGTCGCAGTGGGATAGGGTTGTTTTTTGGAAGGCGGTACGCAAACTGTACTAATCTAATCAGATCGATCCCAGTCGATTTGAGTTAAANAGGCTGGCGGTGGCCGGTTTCAAGTTCAGTGTTTTTTCGCACACCAACTTGTGGTCAAACGTAGCAAGGAGGCCAGGTTATATTTTGGACGATATGGACTGCAGTCTGTCCGTGAATACGAGTTGTGCGACAGTCTGGGAAAAGGAGGGTGCCAAGATTGACTTGGCCAGTTTGCTTGGGGATGCTGTGGGAAATCGGCATCTTGAAACAATTCCCATTTCCCTGGAACGTTTCTCTATCAGTTTCATCGCAGCCGGTTTCGTATGTGATTGAGAGAGCAAAAACTGTATTATGGGTAAGCGGAACACTAGTAAGTGTAGGGGGCATATACTCACAGCCCTCGTTAAGATGGTCTGTGAATTATTAAGGCGCGGGTTTAAGGCTAGAGCCCAAAACCATCTAGATCCGGTCAGTGAATCTGCTTTGAAATCCGGCGAGAGTTTGTTGATCTGAAAGAGATAACCGAGGGCGAACTGTAGCACCACTTCTGGGGGTTGCAACAGGTACCAAGAACAAACTAAAACTGCAAGTATAACAAAACTACAGTCAACTAAGAATCTAACCACGTCTTAAAACGAGCTTACGAGAAACAACTGATAACTTTGGAAGGAAGATCGTTCTAGTGACTAATGACCATAAGAAAAAGCTACTACCTAAAAGTGTCCTGAGGGCGGCAATTGTAAAACTTCTTGTAATGATTTCGAGAACACCCATTCACTTACATGTTTCTGATAATGAAGTTCGATTCAACTCTGTGCTTTCGTTTCGAATTTATTTTATTGCACCGCCGGTCTTATAAGCATCGATTTTTGTACACACATTTTGTTGCTTTTGGAAGAGTAACTCATTACTTGTCCTCCCTTTTGTTGCAATTACCACTCCGCGGGCCGCCTATTATAACTTAACTGTAACAATCCGCTTTCTGAATATCTACCAGAAGGTCGCGCACCAGCACCGAAAGTTTCATCGAATCTCTAGTTTGTGCGGTCTACTAAGGTATAAGAGATTGTTCACGGCGGAATGTAGTGCCAACCATGTCTTGATGGGCATTAGTTTAAGTGTTTCAGCTTGAAATAGGACCCGTATGTGGCATTTACAGCTTCACCTCTCAAGTTCGTCTGCATGAGCTTTCTGTGCGAAGACAAGCGGAACATGCCTGTTTGTGTGACTGGCACAACCCGAATGGTGGAAGCATCAGTAAATGTCGCCTCGGAGTGCCTTTGTGGAGCACGCAAGTATAGAACACCACAAAAATGTCTTCTATAGGAATCGATTCGAGGGACAGCATGAAGTGGCAAATATACGGACACAATTGACGTCCACGAAAGAGAATGTAGCGCTTGTTTTTTCCTGGATTGCTGCGAAAAAAATGATAGTGGTGCTCTACGGTACACGCAAGGTTGGTTTCTGCTAATTTTGAACGCCAAGCTGACCACGGGAAAAAAGTAGTATTACGAAACCAGATAGCCATCTCATGTTTGGTGGCCGGCCAAGCCACAACAATCCGTCCTTACCAAGAACCGTATCAACTTGTTCTCAGAGAGCAGATAATGCTCCGTGGCCTCCAAGAAGTCGCTTAACCCTGTCGTACGTTACCTAACAAGTTTACAGTCAGGGCAGTGCTCCATAAAACTCTGCAGTTGGAACCCACGCAAGTCAACGTAACGCAGCTTCCACTCGACCTGTCTTCACGAAGAAGTAAGAAGCGCCTTCAACAGGCCAAAATCATACGTCCAGGTAGACACTGAGCTCCATGTAAACTCGAAGATACTACTGTAGTAGAGATCAGCGGTCGCGCCATACCACTCAAAACATTAATCAGTAGTCAGGCAGGGTCACGTATTTGGTCACGGAAGTAACCCGGGGAAATGCAAGAAGAAACTTCGGAGTGCACTCTGACATGAAATTGTGCCTTCCGCACACGAGTTTGGGGTTGACAACCGTGGCAACTATGATATCTCTGGATCAGCGTCATGCTGCAAATGACAGCTTTCGTTAGTTGTGGCGTGAAATCGTGTACCATGGATGTTGATTTTCTCCATTAACCATCTTTCCGACGTCCGCGTTCTGGGTTGGAAACAACAGCTGCTCTTTTCAGAAGTTCATCACCTGCCCACTCGGAATCTTCGGCAGATTCAGCCAAACCGGTTGTGCTATTCTGCCCACAATCCACAAGTTCCCAGGAGACAGACGGAAGTGTGCTAAACAAGGGTGCCGGCTGCCTGTCGTCATCCGCACCTCTCAGTTTCACACACATTCCATTACACTGCTTTCGGACTAATTCCTTTTCGGATTCTGTGATTAGAGCCATTAGTTGTGTTTTCACTGCACTTCAGAAAGGGCATTTTTAACGCGTTTCCTGGGGGACATACAACTTGTCCGTTTGTAACCTACCCTCGCGCGACAATCCATACAAACTTTTTTGGTCGAAAGAAGGACAATCGCCTTCCAAAACTCTTACACAGAATGTGGCCAAAAGGGTGCCAGTCGCAGCACTTCGGAGGCAAGCCGCGCATTTTGCGCATGGAATCACCTGTTCGCAAGCTGTTGTGAAGCATTCGCCGATTCCCAAGAGGATTTTTGAGGCTACCGGACACATCATGGCGATCAGTGTCAGGTTGGGTGTTGAAAACTTACAAGACTGTCCGCTTGTTGAAAACTCGATGTGATGGAAGATGTAACACGAACCGGCCCAGCCATCGAATTTAGACACCACAACAGGACGGAACGATGAGCCTGGACGTCATACTTTCAAATATTCGCCAAGTTCTTTGTTCTGTACGGCACCAATCAGCTTACCTTTTGACTTTGCAGGTGCAAACATGATCAGCCAATGAAAACCATGATTGTTTAACGGTGTTGTACATCGATGAATGCGGCTTATTTCATGGATGAGGACTGCTCACTGCAACCAGTGCGAGGTCTTCTGCTCATTAATTGCTTAGGAAAATTTTATCCCGGGGCCTTCGGGGCCTCCATATCCGAGTATTACGGTTCCCTACCACGTGCTCCTCTGTTTGTTATCGCATTCTTGTCTTCAGTCGTTCGTGGCATCGAGCTACGTCATTTCTCATGCAGGCAAGCAATAAGGTAGCTCACAGATGCTTGCGTATAAAATCCCTGAGCTTGTTTATTAAACATCCAAAATCAAAAAGTTTGTTCAGAATAAAACTCTTGATAACTTTGTTTTCGTGGAGACCTCCTTTTCAGAAGTCATTAGTGAGACTGAACTGAGCGTCAATGGATATCTCGTGCGCCGTGCTGGATTCCCTAAAGCGAAGAAGGGGCGCAACGTTCCGCGTCTGATCTTTGGGTTTCTCATGGTCCAAAAACGGATCCCAAAATTAAAACAAGATTAAACACAAATACTCTTACAGTGCTATTAAAAGACCCCAACGCCCAAACGAGGCGGCCCACCGGTCGCGTAAAAAAAAATAAACAACCTTCCGAGTCGTTGTTCATCTTTCGGCACGACAGCCTCGAACCCGCCCGGCCAATATTCATATACTCGGTGAGTGCTCCCCGATTCCAGGGAACAACTTTAACGGAAGAACTGACTAGTCGGCCGTATGCAACTTGGCAAAATGTTTATCTACAGTCTTTTATTGAATGAAATTAACATTTTAACCAGATCGAGAAATATCGCGTGATGACAACCGCATGCTACCACGAAACCTATTACAACTGCTCCAAATATTCCCGCAGGTGATCTTCAGGCAGATGTCAAATCCAGCCAAGGAATGTAAAATCCCTGACTCGTCGCCATTTCAAGAGGGGGCTGCGATCTCAAAGTATGCCACACCACACCGATTCAGTTCTCCCCAAGTGGATTCGTCTACAATGTGTACTGCAGGCAGTGAAACGGCTTTTTGATGATGCTTTTACACTGAAACCACTTCAGCCTTCAACAAACTGGACGAACCTTCTGACCACCATTCCTGGTGACACGAATACCTAATGTGGGGGAGAACCGCGGGGTGGCGAGTTATCCATCCCAGGCTCGACAGTGTTTCGCAGCGATAAGAAAATACGTAAATGCGATGATCTAGCTCTTCATTTTGGATCTCACCTGAGGACCTCAAATTTTACTAGATCTTCTGGAACCATTCTGGCAAGTAGGTAACCTAACTTGCAGCTCCACTTGTTTGCTAAATGTGACTTACAAATTACCTCCTGCTCACAGGGATGCTGACATGATTTTGCACCACGCTCTGCGTAGATTGCCGCTTTTAGTTCATATTCGAACGTGGATAACGGGAGATTTTGATCCGCGGGGGTAGACCTCACGAACAACTCAGTCAGTGTTAAAATATCTTCCTCCACCAAAGATTACTTCATTGCAATACTTGAAGCTGAGTTATTCCAGCACGTTCAGAAACATACGAGGCGTCGGGTGGGTTAAGCACCGTCATGTCTCGAATGCATCCCTACCAGCGAAGTTGACATTGGTAAACGATCTAACTGTCGCACTTCACTCGTGCAGTGATAACAAAATAATTGGATTCAACTACGTACACGAAACTGGGCAATATATTTCCCGAACTACGGGTCTCATAGTCTATCACGAGCCGAATTTTGCAGGGAAAAAGGCAACTTATCGGGGTTGAATGCGCTGAATTCCTCGACACACTCATCTTATACGATCGCTGACTGCTTATCGTTAATGATATCTACAGTTGTGTTAACAACTACGTTCCAATAAAGTATCCCCCACCTAGTAGAATGCGAGGTGATTACGGGGTAGAACGAAACGTTTGATCACACTGAAACTTACAGTGTGGAACAGGCACCAAAATGAACAAACCGAACCTGTGTTCGGCAAGTGTGCGTGCTATGTCGTTAAAAATTTATAGAACGATCGAGAACGTCTAAACCAGTGGTCCGTAGAAAATCACTGACAGTTCGGTGTCAACAATTGCAGAGTAATCCATGTTATCCATCAAAACCGCGCCATTACCTTGGCAACACAAAACTTCTCATGTCAGTAACCGGGCGCAAATAATCCTGATCCCTCCAGGAAGAGTGTGTGGCACCTTCCACTCTGAAGTGTTTGCCACTGTTCGCCAGTATATTAAGCCCACATCAGGAAACGAACAAACCCGGCTGGTGTTCTTATCGTTAGAAAGGTCCAGCACTTGAAAGTTTTCACAAACGTGTCACTAGAAGAAGCATACGACTGAGAAAACCCTTCTACTCGGTAAGATTGGTAACATTAGGTCAACTCCCAAAGAATTGCAGACATATCGAGGGAGACCTGAGTTTTATCCACAAGACATTTCACAGCCCGGTTAATTTACTGGCACACGTCCACCGGATTTACCATTTGTTTGTTTCTACTCACTTTTTCTTCACATTTATAAACCGCTCGACACAATCTCCACTTGGAAAAGGCCGACAGTAGAATGTAAGATGTCTTGCGCAATGACATTTCGTTCGCATCTCATGGGTTACTTTTGCGAAATTAACATACACATTATATAGCGAGGGAGCAAGCTTCAGTTGCATCTTGCTGCTACCACCTTGGTCACCTGACTGACAGTGTCAAACACGTGTGGATCGCTTTCATCCATCTGTTTGCCCCCCACTATATAATGTATATATTAACTTCACGAAAGTAACCGATGAGATACGAACGAAATATCACTGCGCAAGACATCTTGCATGCTACTGCTGGTCTTTTTCAAACTTATCAATGAGGATCAATGTTTCAAAACAAGTTTCGCTGTCAAACACGGAAGATTAAACTCAAAATCAAGAATATCCTTCCCCGGTTTAACAAGCTATGAAACGCTGAGCTGATGAAAATTTTCACACCGAACGTGCCACCATTGTTTTTGCGTCGACGAGTAGTGAAGAACAGCACAGTGGTCGACCACATACCTGCAGAAGTGAGTTGAGACGATGTGTGTATAGTGGAGGATATTTATGAAATCTGTTGAAAGGATACCATTCTTCCAACACCTGCTTCGAACTGCCAACAATGGTGTGCGAGACTGCTTCGATTAATCCAAGTTGTTCGACAGTTATCGCTTTGGATGGTGCAGGTTTAACTTTGATAGAGAGCACTGCGCTGCTTCCCCCGCCGTCCTTACCTACGACACCATCCCAGACCTTCTACCAAGGCATCACAAAAAGTATTCAGCTCGGATTACTGTGTAATAATAGTCTGTGAAAGTAACATACAACGTGGGACTCAGAAGTCGTCAAGAATTTTCAAGCTTTTCAGTCAAGGTAGTCACTCTTCATGGTCTTATAGACAGAGCGGTTTGTTGCAGCCGATTCCACTATTGCATAGCTGCTGGAACAGAGGTTTGCTGAGCAAATAACAAAACAAGACAAAGCACACCAAAGGGGTACAAATGGCGTATCTCCTCTGTTCTCCGCTCTGTTTGGAATCTGATGACTCAGGCGAGACCCATTTGTTTCTGTTTCCTACCGAATGCTGAGGGTAATTTTGGATGATAGCAACCTAACCGCCATTCATCTATCGGAGACGATGTGATTTCTGAAGTCGGTGTTACTGCTAGGGCCTCAAGTTCGTTTGAAACCGAGTTCCTCAGTCGGAATTCTCCACTTGCTGGAACGTCAAAGACTTTTATAACGAAAAAACGTTTCACTGCCTTGGTGCCAGAAGCCTAAATTAAGCATTCACCAATGACGAAAATTAATTCAAACCGTTTCACAAGAAAAATCTTTCACGTCAACCAATCATCTTCATGTGTCTGTCGTACCGCACAATTCGCGCAGAAGTTCCGGCTGTTGGCCCCGAAGGGATGCGATGTCATTTGTTTCTTAACTGGGTCCCTCGCAAGATCATGTTCAGACAACCACAGAAATCGTAACAAGTCTTCATCGCGAAAACGGAGATGCAAACCTGCGGAGTCATCCTCTCGATACCTGCCGAAACCACCACTTTCCCTAAGCAGAATTGTAGCAATACCTTCACTGGAATTGTGGGTACGTTAGGACCCCGATAAGGGGGATTCCCGGAGCACTGAAGGTGCTGAGTGCTTCTACTATAAAATCGGACGTGGTGAGGAAATTTGAAAGATTGCGGCAATCTTGAATGGATGGATTTTTCTACCCTTGTGGTAAAATACGACCAAAGGATGGGGGAAACGCTAACCCGATGGTCGGTCCCTGTTACGATGTTTTCACAAGCTTTGTAGTTCGTCAGTGTTATGAACCCGAAGGGGGCATGGGTTTCCCACATGTCTTCCAGCATCAGAATACAGCTTTGTGATATGAAAGTTAGGGCTACACTGAAGCGAGTGTTAGATGAGCGCCATCACTGTAAGAAAAATTTTGATGAGAAGTGCACCCAAGTGATTGCACCGATTTCATCAATGAGAGCGTCGACGGACGGTTCCTCACTCGGGTACTGCGTGATAAATTATTTTGGTCCGTTCGTTATATACAGGAAGAAACCTGTTCATACACTGTAGCTGAATAGTAACTTGTTTCCAACTTCCTGCCGTTCACATAGCATTAACTCATTCTACATTTACGGAGTCCTTTCTTATGACGTTGATTTTTGAGCCGGCAGGTTGATTGAGCCTGCTGACTGCCGTTCTTATTTTGCTGGTCAGAAAAGGACTTCACCATCCGTCAACCATGGTCAGTTAGGCAGAGGCTCGCATCAAAACCACTGGACATCTAAAAACCCGTTCAGCTGTACGGATACGCGTGAACCGGTAGAAGCGGGGGAAAATCAAGCTCATTCATCCCAACAGGCACCATGAAACCTACGCTGCAGACACGAACACCGGCGCACCCGGGGCGATGCCACCAAACCCGCTCATAGTTTCGTTGGTCAGTAGTTGTGGTAAGTCTGCCTGTAAATAGTTTAGGAAGGCTGGTAGATTTGGAGGAGCACGACTGCAAGGAATTTTCAAGGTTTTCTCAACACGTTCTTTTAGATTCTCAGAGCGACTTCAGAGATTTCGAAAGAGCTCCGATCCTAAGTGCATTCCCGTGCTACGTCTGCTTCTGGTTATCTTTCACGTTGCAGCTGGCCTCTGGTATTCAATGGCGCTACAACGAGTCGGCCGCAACAGGAATCAGAGCTCAGTTAGGACACATCCTGATCAAGACAAACCCAACATGCTCGCAACTGTCTGAGGCTCAATGAGTTGGTGCACGTAGGCACATCAGCATTATCATACACAGTCGGTTAGCCGCAGAAGGCGCTGTAGCCGTTGCTAGAGCAGAGCATGAGTAACCAGTGGAGATTTCTAGCATCACTCAGTTGTCTGTCAAGCCTAACGGCCACAGGCGTAACTCGTCTGTTCGACCCGCGTATTTATACTCGGTGAGTGCTCCCCGATTCCAGGGAACAACTTTAACGGAAGAACTGACTAGTCGGCCGTATGCAACTTGGCAAAATGTTTATCTACAGTCTTTTATTGAATGAAATTAACATTTAACCAGATCGAGAAATATCGCGTGATGACAACCGCATGCTACCACGAAACCTATTACAACTGCTCCAAATATTCCCGCAGGTGATCTTCAGGCAGATGTCAAATCCAGCCAAGGAATGTAAAATCCCTGACTCGTCGCCATTTCAAGAGGGGGCTGCGATCTCAAAGTATGCCACACCACACCGATTCAGTTCTCCCCAAGTGGATTCGTCTACAATGTGTACTGCAGGCAGTGAAACGGCTTTTTGATGATGCTTTTACACTGAAACCACTTCAGCCTTCAACAAACTGGACGAACCTTCTGACCACCATTCCTGGTGACACGAATACCTAATGTGGGGGAGAACCGCGGGGTGGCGAGTTATCCATCCCAGGCTCGACAGTGTTTCGCAGCGATAAGAAAATACGTAAATGCGATGATCTAGCTCTTCATTTTGGATCTCACCTGAGGACCTCAAATTTTACTAGATCTTCTGGAACCATTCTGGCAAGTAGGTAACCTAACTTGCAGCTCCACTTGTTTGCTAAATGTGACTTACAAATTACCTCCTGCTCACAGGGATGCTGACATGATTTTGCACCACGCTCTGCGTAGATTGCCGCTTTTAGTTCATATTCGAACGTGGATAACGGGAGATTTTGATCCGCGGGGGTAGACCTCACGAACAACTCAGTCAGTGTTAAAATATCTTCCTCCACCAAAGATTACTTCATTGCAATACTTGAAGCTGAGTTATTCCAGCACGTTCAGAAACATACGAGGCGTCGGGTGGGTTAAGCACCGTCATGTCTCGAATGCATCCCTACCAGCGAAGTTGACATGATAAACGATCGAAATGTCGCAACTTCACTCGATTGCAGTGATAACAAAATAATTGGATTCAACTACGTACACGAAACTGGGCAATATATTTCCCGAACTACGGGTCTCATAGTCTATCACGAGCCGAATTTTGCAGGGAAAAAGGCAACTTATCGGGGTTGAATGCGCTGAATTCCTCGACACACTCATCTTATACGATCGCTGACTGCTTATCGTTAATGATATCTACAGTTGTGTTAACAACTACGTTCCAATAAAGTATCCCCCACCTAGTAGAATGCGAGGTGATTACGAGGTAGAACGAAACGTTTGATCACACTGAAACTTACAGTGTGGAACAGGCACCAAAATGAACAAACCGAACCTGTGTTCGGCAAGTGTGCGTGCTATGTCGTTAAAAATTTATAGAACGATCGAGAACGTCTAAACCAGTGGTCCGTAGAAAATCACTGACAGTTCGGTGTCAACAATTGCAGAGTAATCCATGTTATCCATCAAAACCGCGCCATTACCTTGGCAACACAAAACTTCTCATGTCAGTAACCGGGCGCAAATAATCCTGATCCCTCCAGGAAGAGTGTGTGGCACCTTCCACTCTGAAGTGTTTGCCACTGTTCGCCAGTATATTAAGCCCACATCAGGAAACGAACAAACCCGGCTGGTGTTCTTATCGTTAGAAAGGTCCAGCACTTGAAAGTTTTCACAAACGTGTCACTAGAAGAAGCATACGACTGAGAAAACCCTTCTACTCGGTAAGATTGGTAACATTAGGTCAACTCCCAAAGAATTGCAGACATATCGAGGGAGACCTGAGTTTTATCCACAAGACATTTCACAGCCCGGTTAATTTACTGGCACACGTCGCCACCGGATTTACCATTTGTTTGTTTCTACTCACTTTTTCTTCACATTTATAAACCGATCGACACAATCTCCACTTGGAAAAGGCCAACAGTAGCATGTAAGATGTCTTGCGCAGTGACATTTCGTTCGCATCTCATCGGTTACTTTTGCGAAATTAACATACACATTATATAGCGAGGGAGCAAGCTTCAGTTGCATCTTGCTGCTACCACCTTGGTCACCTGACTGACAGTGTCAAACACGTGTGGATCGCTTTCATCCAGCTGCTTGCTCCCCCACTATATAATGTGTATGTTAATTTCGCAAAAGTAACCGATGAGATGCGAACGAAATGTCACTGCGCAAGACATCTTACATGCTACTGTTGGCCTTTTTCAAGTTTATCAGTGGGAACCAATGTTTCAAAACAAGTTTCGCTGTCAAACACGGAGATTAACTCATAATCAAGAATGTCCTTCCCCGGTTTAACAAGCTATGAAACGCTGAGCTGATGAAAATTGCAACGATGCACGTGTGGTTGTTGAGCTTCCCGCGGTCCAAAAACGGATCCCAAAATTAAAACAAGATTAAACACAAATACTCTTACAGTGCTATTAAAAGACTGTATAAGTAATTACAATAGGCCAACTTCAACGGTTATCGGCAAAATCAACCGGTTCCGAATGGAATAGGCAAGGCCGAAGGTGGACCGTCAGGTGAGTAAGCCGTTCCAAGAGTGGTTGCTCGCGCCACAAACAATTAGTGACGAATTGGTTCAATGAAACAAAAACGAGGTGGGTAGGACAGGTTTATCGATCTTCGAAATTCAATCGTGAGAAAATCCAACTCAACCTCAACCCTCCCAAGTGTGTGTCGCTGCATTCTCTACTTCTGTTGTATCTGACCCTGACTGGACTTTGGGCCAGCGTTTTTGTTTTCGCGTCAATTTTGATAGTTGTGCGAATAGCCAATTGCCGGCTATTGTACTTTGCTTGAGTGGTGCGTGCATCACCTTTTTGGAGCTCGGCTCGTACCCATTGTTTTGAACCCTTTGACTGCTCGGAAAACTGTTGGTTTCTGAATACCATATTATAGGATTACAGTTCGTCTTTTACTTGTTGGGCACCAAACTTCACTCCACTTCATGGAAACGATCCCTCGATCAAAACTGCTGAGGTTGTCCAATTATTCACTTGAACAATTTGTTTAGTGGTACGGTGGCATTGTGATCCAGTCATTTTTTGATTATTTTGGATCATTGGTTTGTCGCTGCGCACTGCTCGAAGTCCTCATGGAAGATCGTACAACAGTGGCTAAATATCGGGCTGGTGGGAAAAATAAGGGATCCAAACAGTGGGGAAGAATGTTCTTTGTTCGACTGCCAACTCATCTCTCAACCTCAATCTCTCAGCTTCCACGGACGTCGAGAAAATTCAGTTACCCGAACAGTGTGATGCTTCCTGACAAACACATTCCCAGCAGAAGTGATCTACCATTTCAAATCAAGTGACACGCCGAATGATAAAGCTATACTGCTGAGCCTAGTTAACATCTGATCGGTGGACTCTAAACTTCAATTGTTTTACCCGCATGTTTCGCACTATCAAACCCCAATTTCTCACAGACAATACTTACGTGCAACACGGGATGACAATCGATCCGTTAAACCTTGGTCAGGGTTGCATATGCAATGCCCGTTTAGCAACTTATTTTTATTTACTCGGTTGACAGCGGGCCTATTGATGCCAACATTGTGGCTAGCAGAGTCACATACACGTCTACCGTATCACCCACGCGCATATTAGCCGTCAGTCATCTGAACACCCATCGATGTCTGTGGCTAGGCCAGTAAATCCCAAAATAATACCAAACTCAACAACATTCATTCGAGGGTGTCAGGTTCGATGAAATGTAAAGACATCACCCTCAAGGACGTGAACTACAACACGGTCATGAAGAAACACTCTACAGTCATTCAAACATTATAACAGGCATTTAAATTTTCGCCACTGATATAATTTCAAATATTATACTGTAAATGAGTCACCTAATTTGGCCGATTACCCATCAACGATTTCAGCGCTTAATTCGGGGGTTCACCGCCGGGGGCCAAAGCCACCCAGATTCAATCAGTTTATCTGCTTCAAAATCCGGCGGGAGTTCGCTGAATTAAAAAATAATTGGGAACAAACTGTAGCGCCACTTCTGGTGGTTACAACAGATGCCAAGAACATAGGAAAAGCAACCAAGGTTTTCGCAGGAGTTGGGCTTGAAGGACGTTCCAAAGGGAAATCGGTCATTTTGGCGTGAATCCTCAAGTTTAATATTTTTCAAAATGGTAAAATAGTAACTTCAGGCAAAGTACCTAGAGTTCGTCCATTGTAAATACGCAATGTTAAGGAGAAAATTGAAATAAGTGCCAAAATTACTAGTTTGATGGTGAAAATTTTTCCCCAAGTTTCGTGAAAACGATCGATCACTGGCGTTAGCCCACTTACTCCGGTCATATAAATGCATTCATTGCAATCGTTGAGACGAAATACATCATCCTGTAACCTGAGAGGGCTTAATTTTATGGCGTTTTGAAGATATCGGTCGAAATGGAAATATACGACCATACAATGTTGACATTGCATTTCAACAAGAACACTAACACATTTGATAGTGAAACATGTATGACAACGTTTCCAGCTTCCTTGTCTACAAAACATTTTTGTTACTTTCCCCTTTTTGCAGGATTTCAGGTGGATACCGGCCGACAAAACGTTGCTCCTAGAAATGGTTAAACTGCCTTTAAGATATGGCCGTTTCCACTTCCCGTGTATATGGAACGACATAAAAACAGGGTATTATGTGCCATTCTATCATCGGGAATCTTCGGAAACTAATTTGTCCATTCTACTGCATGGTTTCTAACTCGACTAAGGTCGCGTGGCGTTCATGCAAACCAGTATGCGGAAACAGATGTATTGAAGCTGCCTGCCGATCATAGGAGGTATATATTTGATGCTTTGGACGTGAATTATCTACCGCGGGGCAGAAAAATATTCCAGTGAACGATATGAAAGAAGACGAGTAACATACGCGAAACGCTTGAAACACAGGTATCTCATCAGTTTGCACATGTGTTCGTTCCCCATGTTGTTAATGGTAAAGTCATTCGAGGGGAGCAGCGGGCAATGCGGTTTTAGGAAGGCGCGTTTTAACAAACTCCTCGTTATCTTGTGTTACGTGATACTAAAGCTGTTAGTCCGGTAGCTAACAGGGAATTGCCAATCAGTCCTCTAGAGGATCAGCGTGACTTTGGCTCCTTTCCATTCCTTGGAAAGAATTCTATCTTAAAATGTCTGGTCTTACAGCTTATCGGAAGGTTTTGTCGAGCCAACCGACATTTCTTTGGGGATCAATGGGTGGATCTTATCTCGACCCACTATAGTATGTGAAATATCTTTGTGTAAGAGGTCTTCGACTTCTTGTAAAGTGAAGGTCAACGGCAAGGAGGATGGTAGAAAGCGTCGCAGAAATTGATTAGAGTGTTAGCTCAGTAATACAACATTGTAGACTGCCGAACAGTGCCTTCGTAACACATGTTGGTCAGTGGCAGAGAAATGGCCAGATGTTCATTTGTTCCATTAGGCGCGCGTATTTAAATAAGGAAAACTGCTTACGGGAGTCCCCATTAAGACCTACCATGCACGAGCTTCGCAAGTTCGCGAGTTTCTCATTGACGCCTATTTTGAACGGTTGTGGAATCTTTCGGGTTCCCGTAATTGCCAGCAACTTTATGCTTTGTGAATAAGTGGAAACGATTATAAAGGAGACGACGTATTCTACGCGGAAAGAGCCAGTGGGAGATCAAATCACAGGATCCGCGCGGTACGGGCAAATAATCTTTTCTTTGGTTTGCGCTCGAACATACTTGGAAAGTCAAATCCATATAATCAAGGGGGAATTAATCGAGACAGCTTCTCATGCAGTATAAATAAACTTGACGGAAATTTCGAGTCGTATCGTCCCTACTACTTTGTCGTAGTTTATCCCCTCTCATCGATCCTTAGCCACATAGCCATCTTCCATGTCACTTATCGGCCGTTAGGTTTTTGTTAATCATGTGCACTGTTCTATCGCTTCAATTGCGTTTCATTTTCACGTGACAACCAATGCTGCTTTCATTCAGGGGGGTGCTTCGTCATATTTTACTCTGTGTTCAAGCGAGTGAAATGCCATCACTGGAAAGAATTGTGATTGTTAAGTAAGCGGCTCTCGCTATTTTGGCCGCACTTTCCCTCCACCTCCGCTTTATCTCCGTTATATCACCGTTTTTCCGTGTTTAACAAGTAGTCAGTGGATTGCAACCTACCAGTAATTATGTCAAATTGTGCGCCCACTCGGTCTTCGTTTCTTGAAGTTGAATGTTATTAGTATTTCATACAACCGCGTGCGTAGTTGCATGATCAACTCGTGTTTATTTTTATTAAGCTATCTAACGAATAGTTGGAGGGTAGTTTCATACGAAAAGTGCATTTATCCATTTCATGAACAATGTTTCCATGAAGGTCAAGATACTCGTCTTTCAAACAGTTTGGATAGAATCATTCTCTTACATACATCGCTTCATTATAAAAGTTATCAACTCCTGCATACGTTCACTTACTCATCGTGTTCTGTCGTAGCACACCACGGTTTTTAAAAACCCCTGACTTTTGAATAGATCAACAATTTTCATGCTCTGAAGTATTCGCAACAAACCGGTGTATTTTATAACGTTATCGTGGAGGCACACGTCAGTGAATGTGGGATATTTCCTGACAGATTCCTTCGCGAAAAAATCATTTCTCATTTTTAGATGTTCAACCTCTCACATAACCCTCCAACATGATCCATCAAGGATGTCGTACACGTTTGTAAAAGGGCGTACACTGCTCTAAGGACCTTTTTACGAAAGTTCAATACGTGATTCCCAATTATGAACACAGACGTAAATTGACAATTCCAGTAAAGCTGTGTCAGTCGGTCAAATTGATAGGACTTCCGAAACAACATGAAAGCGTTCAAGAGCTTGACGATGAGTACGGTGACATCAACAAAATGGACGGTTAAAGGCGACAAATGACTACTTCAGATCCAGTAGGAATTAACTAGCTACTCGAATTATCCAGTGAAAGAGATGTCCGCAAAGGTGCAACTAACAAGACTCGTCGTACTGCAGAATAGCAACCAGTCAGCCGGAACTGAGTGCGTTGGAACGAGTAGGTTCAGATGCAAAAAGACCCTATCAAGCAAACTCGAACGTAAGCGTTCCCGTGAATGGGCAATAATAGTGGTGAACCAGAGACAAACGGACAGATTTTCTTAGAGAAGAATTAAAATTTTCGTTATAATTACGCATTGCAAAGGATAAACTGCAAAAGGAGAAATTTGGAACGCAAAATTTACAGACTGATCAAACATACATCGGCAGTACCACAATCCAACCTCCTGTCAAACCTAAAACGTCGGAAGCACCAACTCAACTACGACAAATCCTGCACTCGTTTATTTGCTATTTTGTACTATTTCATGTGGCTACGCGGTCCCCATGAATTTTACCTATAGTATCGTTCTGGCAAAGTACTTGTTCAGCGTTCTTTGAAAGCATACCTTCGCTGTCAAACACGGAGATTAACTCATAATCAAGAATGTCCTTCCCCGGTTTAACAAGCTATGAAACGCTGAGCTGATGAAAATTGCAACGATGCACGTGTGGTTGTTGAGCTTCCCGCGGTCCAAAAACGGATCCCAAAATTAAAACAAGATTAAACACAAATACTCTTACAGTGCTATTAAAAGACTGTATAAGTAATTACAATAGGCCAACTTCAGCGGTTATCGACAAAATCAACCGGTTCCGAATGGAATAGGCAAGGCCGAAGGTGGACCGTCAGGTGAGTAAGCCGTTCCAAGAGTGGTTGCTCGCGCCACAAACAATTAGTGACGAATTGGTTCAATGAAACAAAAACGAGGTGGGTAGGACAGGTTTATCGATCTTCGAAATTCAATCGTGAGAAAATCCAACTCAACCTCAACCCTCCCAAGTGTGTGTCGCTGCATTCTCTACTTCTGTTGTATCTGACCCTGACTGGACTTTGGGCCAGCGTTTTTGTTTTCGCGTCAATTTCGATAGTTGTGCGAATAGCCAGTTGCCGGCTGTTGTACCTTTGCTTGAGTGGTGCGTGCATCACCTTTTTTGGAGCTCCGCTCGAACCCATTGCTTTTGAACCCTTTGACTGCTCGGAAAACTGTTGGTT
>LOND01005266.1:14371-26048 GCA_014220965.1 Paragonimus kellicotti
CTCTACCGTCACAACGAGACTGGATCTCGACGATGACTATTGGGCTAAACTGGACGGTGTGGCACCACACCGATAGAGTCACTCATACCAGGCAGGCCAATGGGTAGAGGTCTGACAAACCAGTCTCCTGGTCCTCCAGGTTGGGGGTTGGAAGAAGGTTGGCATCTTTTTCCGGAAAAAGTACCAGTTCTGGTACATTGCCACCCAACCGCTGCCTTGCGGTACAGGCTTTTGAGCCAAAGGCTTTGGTTGAGAACCCTAATCGTTCTCCTGTCTAGGTCTGGGCGTCCTGGCAGTATCTCAGCCCACACACATGTGGCAGTTAAGCATCAGTGTGAACCACTGATGTATTGCTGTCTATGATGATGATGTACCACAAAATTAGAACAACCAATGGGTCACCTTCCAACATCTTCAACAAAAAAACAAGTGATCTTTATTCAAGAAATTGTTTGTACCTCTCTTGTTTATGCAAATTCCGCACTTCTTCCAAATTTGGAAAATATCTCATAGGTTCGAAGCACGCTATAAAGAAGCTGTGTTCGATCCCAGAATTAATAAGGGGCACACGCGGAGCAAAATACAACTATGACAAACGCCATAATGTCCAATAAAAGTGCGTCGGTTTATCTGTGATACCAGCTCATTGCCCTGAATTGTCACTAAGTTTAGATGGACTATTATAATTTGAATGCACATACAAGCCATATCATCACCGAAGTTGAGGTGTAGGCAACGGAGCGAAATTTGCCAACGAATCGAAACTACTGAGTGCAAATGAGTAGGCGGTGAAGAACTACAGAGATAACGCGCACCTCCAGCAGACAGCGACGAAAAAACATGTTCTCAAGAATTGCCCAACCTTAAAGAATTCTTAGGTTGTGATACAAGCCACGAAGAATATTTTCATTCTGACGGCAATTATACAAACATTGAGCTGGGTGACTTCAAGTATACGGTTACCGACGAAGGTTTTTTCAAAGCCACTTGCAAAAGGTTGTCGAAAGTTCAAAATCGACCATTAAATGCAACGGAAACATTAAAACAAAACTCCACTGCAATTTCATGATTGTTCACAAAACTTAGTCAGTATTAAAACCTCAGTAACCGTTAAGTTACAAAGGAAAATCGTAAGATAAATCAACTATGGTATTTGATACTACATTTAAGAAACTGAACAGAGCTAATATCCACGGCGTGCGGCACAAGTAAATCAATAAAAGCATCCAGCTACTGTGCAGTCTCAATAAAACATTTCACACTCAAATTCTTCCTCTATTTTGGAAATCAAGAACCACCTAAAGGCTATTATAGCAACGACAGTTTGCAGCAAATGATACCCGTGATGGTGGACAAGCAGGAACGAGACAAATGGTAAGCTACGATTTGTGATCGAAGGGAGTGATGACAAGAAATGGTAGCTAATATCAAAAAGCAATACATCTGAGCAATGGGGAACTGTCTTTATCAAAGCATTGGAGTCGTCCGTTGCTACATCAGAAAGAAACCGTAGTAGGCACTAAAATATCTATATTGTACTGGAAAGTATGGTAGGAAGTGAAGGATTCATTTCTGAAAAAGAAAAAAAATGCAGAGTTGGTCATTTGAAATTTATATGATAAAGGCTGAGTTACGTACAGTAAATTGTAGAAATGAAACCAAAGCTTTATAAACCGAACTTATGTAATGCCAACTGAGCGGAATAGCCGAGTAGTTTAAGTTGAAAGCAGCCATAATAGCAATCGTCGAGAAACCATTATGTCCAAGAAACCTGCCGTTTTGAGCAGACGGAAACTAAATATAAACATATAGCAAAGTATAACCAGTCACTGAATTCTTCCGGTGATAACAAAACATCGCCAACGTTTCCACGCGGTAACAGACGTGTAATCGAGCCAACATTAAAGAAAAATTTTTGAACTACAGCTATTTTTTCGGTGAATGAACTAATTAGCACGCTGCGAGAGTATTGACCAGAACAAAAGTTATACATATAGAATAGTTAGTCAAAAGCATGTTAATTTAAACGCTTCTGTCTAGATGTAAGCAACCGGACATAACACTGGTCAACCATTAATGAGGTAAATACGGTAGTGCGCACATAGAAAATTTTGGTAACGGATAACATGGGAACATTTCGGTCTGGGTCTGGGCGTCCTGGCAGTATCTCAGCCCACACACAATGTGGCAGTCAAGCATCAGTGTGAACCACTGATGTATTGCTGTATATGATGATGATGATGATTATCTCTACAAGTATGGCAGAGAGATGTTGGTATCAGGATCGACAAAATTCCGTCAGTTAGTTTGGGAAACTGAGGACGTACGACGTAACTGGGACTTACCAATAGTGATAACCGTTTACATAAAGGGAGTCCTATGTTTGTGTAACAACCACAGTGGCATCAGTCTAGTGTCTGTTACGTCTATATTTAGAGCCCGTTTGGATTGACTCGTTCTCATGGCCCAGATAATGCAGCTGTTTTTGATTCCATGTTTACTGCCTTTGGCTCCGTCCAGTGACACGGAAATCCAAAAGACTAGCCTGGCGCGAAAACCGAATTGTTGAAGGGGAAAGGAAAACGACTGTATTGCCAGAAATCGTCTATTTCTACCGTAGAAGGCTTCGAAAACTTTCCAGTTACCTCTGTCACACGGAATTCATCTCGTAACACTGTTGCCACTGACATACCATCCACTGCATCAACACCTCTTGGCACCATAGAGACTCACCGGACAGCACGTTTGGCAAGTTTTATTCGTCTTTTCCTCATCCTGTTATTTTCATAAACTTTATAAGCTTTGCAGATTAGTTAGCTAGCATGGGACGTGCAATTAATCCGACTGCCGACGTTTGTGGACCGTGTTCGAAGGTAGTAGGGCCTCGCAGCAAAGCCATGAACTTTGATTTCTGTAACTACTGAGTCCACTGCAAATGCGACCCCGAGTTCCCCATAGACTTGTATTTAAGGCTCCGAGACTCACCCACTCCGGCCCTCAGATACCATTGTGTGACATGCCGACTAAACATCCTAAGGATAGCATCACCCAGGATAAAGATGGAACAAGCAATTTAGTCAGTTCCCCACCCCCTACACAATGCAGCCCCGATATGCTAACGCCAGGCAACCTCGGCCTAGCTAAACACAACCAAAGCTCTCCATCTCCTGTACTAGCCAGTAAACCAGCTTCGACAGACCACACTAAGCGGAAGCGTGGTAAACGCATTGTTACTGTGTCTCAGCAAGCTGGTGCGTCCAAGTCGCCCATCAGCACGAACCAGGAAAGCTCTAAGCCGTTAGTCGAAAGCCGTAATCACACAGCCGTCCCCCAGCTCAGAACACAAGGCACAAATACGCCCAGGCGTAGTCACTGTCCCGAGTTCGCTAGACAATCTCATTATCTATAACGCTGCAGAAAGCGAAAGCACGTTGCTCAACCAGAACAAGGCTGACGATCAGTTGCAATGGAGATCTCTTTGTGATCTACTTAAGCTAGGCGTGGAAGATAAACCCACGCTATGCAGGCTTCGCAAGTCTCACCAAGACGGACGCCCTCGGCCAATCCGTGTCACGCTCGGCCAGATAGAAGACGTCGAGGAGGTACTCTTAACAGCATCTTCCCTTGCCCAGACTCGGTGATTCTTTCTTGGAAAACTCCGCCTCCCACGTTATCTACCAGTTCACCTTGCAGTTGCGGTGACTCATACATTGGCAGAACGGACCGAAACTTACGACAGAAGGAAGGCGGAGCACATCCTCCAAGTGGCTGGTACAAACAATGACTCAACGCGAGGTCAGTATATTAACAACCCAACACCCGAACAAAAACCCGGCGTCGCGAAACACCTAATCGCAACAGGTCATGTGGTTGACCCCGTCACTTCGTTCATGGTCCTATTGCGCAATCGCAACCCTAGGCTGTTGGCGTTCTCCGAGGCATTGTTGATCAAGCGTCACGCACCGGCCCTCTGTTGGCAAAAGGTGCTGACGCAATCAATTTCGTTACCGTGGCAGTGAACCCTGATTGCACCCATGTGATGTTCGTTCATTTCATTGTTTTGTCGCTACGCCTTAACCTATATAACCGAATGTTTTATGTAATCGACTGATGAGAATAAACGAAATGCTTGCATCTCGCAATGTATGTCTTCTTGCCGTCTTGATGAACTGGATAAAGGGAACTCAATGTTTCAATGATTCTTGCCTAAGAGCGAAACCTGACTTCCCTTGGGTGATCAGGGAGACTCGACGAACGGCATATCGCAACCTCCAAAGTTCCCAGTACGATCGAACGTGCAGTTTAGTTGTACACGGCGTAGAGGAGCTGAAGGATGCGGATGCATTGCACGCGCACAAGCACGACATTGACCTTTGGGAGTTCATCTGAGTCAAACTAAGCATAAAGTCAGGCGAATGCGGAGCACAGTCCATTCAACGCCTTTCGCACCCAGTATACTTGGGTTCCATTTCATCCACCAGACTAATGGGAACAACCCTCCTCACAAGAGACATGTTGTCTGCTGTGCTTCACAGGTGCTAAACGTTCACAACTGGGTTTTGACTTCAGGCAGATAGAGAGGTCTGATCGTGGAACGCCTGTTACTGACATATCTCCAATGGCAGCTAGTGTGTTCAAGATGGTCAAGATGCCGGAAGTCCTCAATAGCCCACCATCTCCCGCACAGCTGAGGACCTGATATAGCCGACCTCGAAAGAGTCGGCCTAGCTCATGTAGTAGCCGTTACATGTCTGAAGGTAAACGCTACTCCAGATAAGAGTACGCCAGTACACGTATGGTGTGTGATGTATGTTTACTGATGTTCTTTCTCTAAAGTACCAAGTGCATGACTTGCGACAGCTCGTAAGCTCAAAGAAGCTCAAGATCGTAGGTGTAATGGAAGACCTGGATAGCGCCGGACATGTTGTGGATAAATTTTAGGACATCTCACTTATCACACGTCATTGTCGGCGTCATTTATCGTGCCCCGTCCGCAGCCCCAGAATGGGATGGAAGAATGCACAGTGCCATCAGGCGGGTCACCGCAACCTTATCGTTCCAGAGGACTTCAACCTCCGCATGCAGGTTTATCCAATAGGCTAACGTCCGTTACTTCGGCCACTGGAGTCCTACAATCTTGTGCAGAAAGCGGGACTCACCGAGCATGTCAACCAACCCAAAAATTGAAGAGATCGCAGGCCGACCCGACTAGACATGGTGTTAACTACTGAACCCCATATGGTGGATATAGTCGAAGTTGGTGCGCCATTAGGTGCAAGCGACCATGCCACAATCAGTTCTTGCTTAATATGCGACGTCACGACGACTCATCCCTCACTGTCGGCTGGACGCAATTTCAGACAATCCAACTTTCAAAAGATGCGAGAAAGTTTATCCCAAGCTAACTGACCACCACCTGAAGAATGTAGCACGGTAGATGAACATCTAGAGCGTATTATGTTATACCTGAACACCGCGATAATTAGGCCCGTCGCACTTCACGCCCCATCTGCAAGTCGTCTTGGTTCAAACTATCAATCAAGCGTCTAATGAAAGAGAAGTGGGACCTGTGGGATGCATTTCTCCTTTAAAGATGGCGCCTCACACCTGGCATACAAATGCTGTCGTAATCAGTGCACAGCAGCCGTACGCGCCGACCGTAGGGCTCACCAAGTATCACTTGCGAGATCCATCGCTGATTGCCCTAAGATTTTTGGGCACATGGTCACCCTGACCAGGTCAGAAGCCACCACATCCTCTCTCATGGTACCCCCAGGGATCTTTATCCCTAATTCTGAGGCAGCTGAGATATTACGTGCTCAGTATGCATCTGTCTTCAGCAACTCCGCCGAGACGGAACCATGCGCCACGGTTTTCTATCCTGATCGTCCCTCGGATTCATCCCCTAACTTTACCCCGGCTAACGTACGCGCTAAGTTACTCCTGCTGCGCGTTGATAAGTCCCCGGGGCTTGACGAGATACCCCCACAAATGCTGAAAGAATGCGCAGATGAGCTGGCGGAACCGCTTGCTCGTTTGTTCCAACACCACATTATACTGGTTGTATTCCAGCCACTTGGAAGCACGGCGTCATCTCTCCCATCTACAAGGGTGGGGATCGAACGAACGCCAGTAACTTAGACCGATTGCTCTACTACCAACCATGTCAAAAGTGATGGAGAGCATAGTAGACGATTTCGTAAGAAACCATTTAAATACTCACTCACTGTTGACGCCGGAGCAGCACGGCTTCAGAAACGGTCACTCATGCACGACCAACCTACTGATTGCCGCTGACTCGTGGACAAAAGCTGCCGAAGAACGCCTCCCAGTTGATGCTGTTTTTAGATTTCACGAAGGCGTTCGATAAAGTTGATCACAGTATACTACTGGACAAATTGAATAATATGGGCTTATGCAGTGAGGTTTTTGGCTCAAACAATACCTATCCTGTCGCACATACAGAGTTAGAGTTAATGGTGAGCTATCCAGGCCGTTCAATGCCACAACTGGTGTACCACAAGGCTCCATACTGGGTCCCCTATTATTCTTAGTCTACGTTAACGACCTCCCAGGCGTGAGTAACTCTCCCGTTGTGATGTATGATGATACGAAACTTTGGCGCATTTTACATAGCGTTGAAAACGCAGAGGATGCTCTGCATCTATGGTCCCTGGAAAATCGATTGCCCTTCAACACGTCCAAGTCGAAGACTATGCACGTTCGTCATCACAGCACTAGAACATATCGCATCGGTGGTGCTACCCTAGCCACTGTCCACCAGGAGCGCGACCTAGGTACCGTTACATCAGACCTCTCCCCTAGTACTAACATTATGCTGTTGGTAAAGAAAGCCAGCAGCAGGCTAGCTATGCTTAGTAGGGTTCTTGGGAATTTCCCAGTCGAAAGATTCTCACGTATCTACAGCACACTGGTAAGGCCACTGCTGGAAGTCAACATTCAGGCATGTGCGCCGTACTGGAAGAAAGACGTCACTGCTCTAGAGGCTATCCAGAGACGGGCCACTAAGAGGGTTGAGGGTCTATTTTCCTTGTCGTATGAAGACCGTCTGTCGAAACTGGAACTATTCCCCCTAGTCTACAGGCGTTTGAGAGGCGACCTTATACTAACATACAAAATCCTATGCTCCCCGAGTCATCCCAACAAAAATCTTTTCACACTCGCCGACACAGTGAGTCTCAGGGGTCCATAAGTACAAGGTCTCCATACCACGTAGTAGCCTTTTATGCAGACGGCATAGTTTTGCTGTCCGAGTCTGTTCGACATGGAACGCACTTCCGGCGACGATTGTCATGGCAACGTCAGTCGATGCATTCAAGAGGCAACTAGATGACTGGATTATCCCAAGATGGCCGTTGGCAGTCGGGCACGTATAGCCCCATGTACCTTCATTGTTGTCATTTCCTTCTCTCACCTTTTCTCATTTCCCCCTACCTCCGTATAGTCTTCCCTTTCCATTGTTATACAACAAAACGGTGCAACCTCCTTAGGTGCCCGACTGCTGCTAGCTGCTCCAACACAACACACCTCACATACTCTCACCATTTCAGCAGTTCACGTGATCGGTGCGGACGGACAACAATCAAACCGAGATAGAATCTGTTGTGAAACCACAAACCCCGTACTACCGACCCTTACCAGGAATACCTCGAGGTAGGGGATACTATACAAGTATCATACTTCCTGCTCCGCAGGAATGTAATGGAAACCTACCCCTTCAGTCATCAACCAATTGGACAAGTTACCGCTTGGTGCCACAAAATATGGGAAGAAAGATATTACTAAAAGCAACTAACAGAACATTTAGAATCTTAGAACTTCGAGACACAGGCACAGTTTACTTCGTTTCTGAGTATTAACTCCGACGTTTAAAAATGAAACAATATATACATTAGACAAGATGGATAAGACGACAGTGATATGCATTCTGATTAGTCACCTTTGCAAACAAATCATCCTTCAAACTGACTGCCGCCATCTTACTGAAGTTCCAGGCTTGCACTCCGTATTTGTAGGTAGAACCTGGATAGCAGGCAGCAACAGCGAGCGTAGTTGACACCGATGCGTAAAGTATTTTCCGTGCGATTCCACCTAAAATTTGGATGCTTATGGTTTTACATTACCTCTGTAGCCCATTATAAGTCCTCCAAGCCCACAAACAGTAATAAAACCACCCCGAGCTAAAATAATAGGCTCGTCGCGGACATGTTCGTAGAGAGCTAAACAATACAATCATTACAAAATAAGGGGTACATTTGCTAGTGAATGATGCTCGAGACAATGAATCTTCTGTAGTTTTCTACATCGAAAAAGTAAATTTAGAAGTTGCCGGATACCTCAACACAAGCAAACCACTTTTGAAATGAAGAACGAAGAGGTTTAACACAGTCAATCAGTTTCGCCTCCACCACGTTTGGAGCTTTTAGTTCCAAACGATATTCCACATTCGCTCCTGGAAATTCTGAATATATAGGCAGCTAGAAAACGTAACGTATCGAACAGCGACTAATAGAACTTACGTCCTTGACTCTCATAAATAACCGTCGGCAGTATACAACGCACGTAACACAAAGGGCGAGTTTGTCCTTCAATAGAAGGTCAACTTGAAGGTTAAATCAGCTCAGTTCAGTTCAGTTCAGTTCACAGGACGTGGCGGCTAGCAGCCTGATAGTCCAGTTTTTTGCGCTGGTGGGCAACAGCTTCCCGCGCTTCGATTGTGAGGATCCCACACCAGGCTTCGTCTGCCTGATACCCGCAACCTACAAAAACAGATTGTCAGGCTTGAACAAAAAAAGAACGAGAGGACGAGGAACAACTTGCACGCATGTTCGTTAATAAAACGGAGACAACCGTACTGCTATGACCACGCATACGTACACACTCATTTGGAAACAACCAATAATATGCATGTGGTCCCCCAGCTGTATGTTACACTTCAATTTCAATTCAATTTCAAATCCAGGACTTGATGAAGGCCTGCGCCTGTTGACGTCCTGATGCTTGACTGGTGTGATCCGGAGATTGACCAGACTGCGTTTTCTGTCGATGCACTGCGTTCGGTAGTGGTCTAAGGGTAGGGATAAAAGAAAAGGGATAAAACATCCTGGTTGCTCTGAACAGCAAAAGCAAATCATTTTTCGATTAGTACAAAGTAGGAAAAAGGTTGCTCCAACATTTGTCTAGTCCTCTTTGAATATATCCACACTCAGTACCTCAACAATCTTTGCAGGCAATTTGTTCCACGAGTTGACCATCCGGTTAGTGAAAAAGTTAAATCGAACAGCCAATCGTGATCTTGTTTTCTTGATCGTGAGTTCTATGACCTCTTAAATCCCCGTCCTGACGCATCAAGAACAGCAATCCCAAGGGACTTGTGCCGCCGTGGTGGGTAATCTTGTACACTTCAATAAGGTCTCCTCTTACCCGCCGGCGTTCGAGCGAGAATAAGTTCAACGAGCTCAGTCGGTCTTGGTAGCTTAGACCCTTCATACCCCATACCATACGTGTGGTGAGTTTTTGTACGTCTCCAAAGGCGATTATATCCTTTTTGAGGCATTGTGACCAAGCTTTGGCACAATATTTTGAGTAGGGGAGTACAATGGAATGAGCACCCCTGCACATGGGTTAGCGATCGCGGATTTAATTCGATATAACGCCAACTGTGCTTTTGTCGCGGCAGTGGCGTACTGAGCAGATGGAGAAAACTCGGATACCCAAGTCTCTCGTTTGCTGTTTAGTTGCTAGCTCGATTGTCCGTCCATGTGCATCCCTTATATACCTGGGGGTCGAGTGGGAAGCATTAGCGAGGATATGACTTTTGAGAAACTTCATCGGTGAATCCTACTTTAATGTCCAGTTGCACATCTTCCAAGTGTCCTGCTGGAGGTTTTCTGAGTCCGACGCACTTCCCACCAGTTTTGTGTCACCCGCATACAGGTGACATGGACAAACTAAGTTGACGATCAAGTCATTTATGTATACCGGAGACAGCGAAGTGTGAGGATTGACCCCTGAGGTACTCCACTTAACGGAGAACCGTCGTCCGACAGTACTCCTCTTACTCTCACTCTACACGACCTTCCAACTAGAAACGTCTGGATCCACCTACAGATTCTAGGGGATATTCCAGCTTCTCGTAGCTTCCAGCCCAAAAGCCTATGGTTGACAGAATCGAAGGCTTTCTGGAAATCTAGGTAGCACACCTCGACCACTTCCCCTCTATCCAACTTCTCCGTGACAGTGTCTAAAACGTCAGCAGATTGGTAAGACAAGGTCCACCCTTTTGGAGGCTACATTGCGGAGCTCTGAAAAATTTCTGCATGCAGAGGGAACTACAAAGTTCCTTTCGAAATATGCGTTCACAAAATTTGCTGACGACACCAGTCAGGCTTACTGGTCTGTAATTTCCGACCTCTGATCGGTTACCATCTTTGAAGATGAGAATTATGGTGGATATTTCCACTTCCTCACAACTAAAGAGAGATGAGAGATCAGAGAGCACCTAGTAAATTGTAAATTGATATAACCACTCAGGTTTTTCACCGAGTCATGAGGATCATATAAACCGTCTTTTAGAGGCACAAGTCTCAAACAGTTTTCCATAAGCTGAAAGTTTTCACTTCCATTAGGACTCTTTTGTTGCTTTATTCACACTATTAATGTGTTGTACCATTATTAATTATGCGTTTGGTGTGCAGTTATTTTCATCGCCTTACATTGTGTACATCAATCACGTTCATCTGAGCATGTTACTCACAGTCGTTTTGAAAAAATATACCCTTATCATCAAATTTATTATTATTCGATATACGCAAATGGCGAGCCAGCGTGCAAAGTCATTAGGCAGCATGATATCGCTATTAGCGCTAATGAGCATTACCCTACTCGATGTGTGATGGTGTCGCCTGAACGCGAACCCAGCGGTCAGAAACTGCATGCGTCGTTTGCCACCGGTGTCCAATCCCCGTCTTGTTCAACAAGTACTGACATTTCTGCTGTCAAAGCCGGGCATTCCGTTGTTAGGTCTAACTCATTATAACAGGACATCTCGAACTGCTTCGACTCGTCTCTAGTTACGCGGTGACCATGGCTGTGGACTTTCGTATACTGTCTGTGTTGAAGTGCAAACTAAACCTCGATGTCCTGTTCCCATTACTTGTCTTGTGAGAAAACCTAGCTCGGCGCACTTGAAGAAATCAAAATTGATGCGGGCTTCACTTGCAAGCGCTCGGGACTGCTGGCCTTACGGAACATGTAACTGACTAAACAAGAAGGCGCCATTACCAAGCTCCTTCTCCTTTTGATTGTCTTCACTAATGAGGGGCGTGACAGACAAATTATTGGTGAATGAACCGCCCGGCTTGAGCGACCACGCCGCAATAAATTTTTGATTACATCTGTGGCGCTGAGCCCAATCTAAAAGCAAACGTTTTCAGGGAAAACTTTCGAAGAATTAGGGTGAATGCGCTTAATACATGCCCATCCGCCGCACGACCGATCAAACCGGCATGCAGTGCAAGACGTGCCTAAGCTGGTACCATTTTAAGTGTGCTCGCCGCAAGAAGGACCACTTTACCCTGCACAGTCCTTCGAAAAAACCACCTGTAAATTTGTTGATCCATGAACTGAGAAAATTCGTCTCCATCGTTTGCATTCC
>LOND01005268.1:24815-37559 GCA_014220965.1 Paragonimus kellicotti
TCTCATTCCTTGATTGACTGTTCCAGCGCAGATCACCCAGCGATCATTTGCCACTCTCATCAGCTTCGGGGACCAGTAGCGTACGCTGAATGGGAATGACCGTTCGTCAAAGGTTTAGGGCAATGTGTTCTCGGTTTCGTCAAACCTATAGTCTATCGGGTTCCTCGGCATAATGAGCCATAACGTTTGTTTGTTTAGGCACCCAGTTTACGCGGTCCATAGCCTCACTTTCTGAACACCGTCACTGACAGTTTCACCCCGGATGTGAAATCAAATGTAACTAGTCAGTGTAAAAGGCAAACACCGAGTGATGGGTATTTTTTGTGACGTTTCAAATCCGCAACCGAGCTGCAAATATCCTCAACGATCCTCCTCGATCAAACTAGTTTTCCTTATGGAAGGAGGCGTTTAGAGAGGAGAAATTGTGGCCGTGTAACAGTTTCAAGCATTGTTAATTGGTCTACAGTGATGTATATGCACGATCGTAGTAGCAAGCCTTTTGTCTAGACGAGTGTATTTTGGTTGTGTTCCTTGTTAATTGTCAAACTCTGGCCAGAGATTTTGGCCGTTTTGCTTGTTCCCATCATACTCTCCATTTGTCGGACGTGGTTTTCACTACGGTGTTCTCACGGATTCAGAAGGCTAAATATCATCAAGAGTTCACGGTTACGAATGGTTTGGGTAGTGTTTGTATCCGTCTTGATCTAACTTTTTAATGACTCTCTATTGGCGCATTATTAAGGTTTCTTATGAACAGTATTTACAACCCTCCATTTGTCGGACGTCGTTTTCACTACGGTGTTCTCACGGATTCAGAAGGTTAAATATCATCAAGAGTTCACGGTTACGAATGGTTTGGGTAGTGTTTGTATCCGTCTTGTTCTAACTTTTTAATGACTCTCTATTGGCGCATTATTAAGGTTTCTTATGAGCAATATTTTGCACCCGACAGAAGCCTATCTAGATCATTTGACCGACCACAACCTTGGAATCCTTTTAAGTCGAGAATAAATACTGCTGGTTTCATATCTATTCAATCATGAACATCTGTGGCACTTTTCATGGTAATTCCAGGCTAACGAAATCCTACTGTTCAATCATCGATTGTCTGTCAGTGAAGCCCTTTCTCGTGGCCTGGTGAACGTCATTTACAAAGAAAACGAATTTACTCAGCAGTGCGATCTATTTGTCCGGGAGCTATCGCAGCTGCCTGTCCAGGTACTTCCATTCGGTTTTTTCTTACTGGTGCTAACGCTGTTTTTCTATTGGTTTTAAAGTATACCCCGTTCGACGTTTCACAGTTCTCACATGCGTTCAGTTTCTTATTTGAACCCTACTACCAATGGGTAGAGTGGTCTAGGCTGCTGTTGTTTCCGACAGTTGTCGGCGAAGTGACAGATTATAAATGTATAAAGAGGAAAAACTGATCAAAACCGATGGATACTGATGGAGACAATCTTACGGATACTGATTAGTCACCGGTTGGAACTATCTGCCATATCCGAGAACATTTCCAGTCTGCCGTTTGAACGATTGCGCAGTCCGTAACGTGACAGACGGCACCTCCCACTTTTGCTCAATTTGGCGGTCCAAGCTTCCATAGCTTGTCATCGCCTGATTTCCTGAAGTTTCCTTCTACTACTAACAGCCACGGTGAACAATGCACGATACAACAGACGCTCCGTCGGCGTACGGAGTGCATGACTTAACTAGTGACGATTGTGCATTTTCATTAAATCGGTGTTAGTAGCGAATTTGTAGATTCGACAAATGTGCGCTGACGGACTGTCGTGCTGTTCACAGAGTCAGCGCTCAATTCATGCGGGCCAAGTGGTGGAGACAACGGTGGTTGAGTACCGAGAGTCTATTTGCTACTACCAGACGACTCTGCCAGGTCTCTGATCTATAGAGCATTGTGAGTCCTGCCTCTATTTGACAATTCTTTCGACAGTCTTCTGGACTACACACACATGGCGAAGATAGGTGAATATACTACATGTTTTCTCTATCCTCCTGGACCCCTAGTCAGCAAGCTAAGATGTAACTATCCAGGTTAGTGAAGCGATCGACAGTCTCAAGCAGCCTGCTTAAAGCAACGGGGTTAGAGTCAGTACAAACCCAACACTAGCAACACTACACTATGAACTTACTAGAATCCATTTTAACTGTCTTGTACGGTTGTTCACTTTGAAGTTGGTCGTTTGTCACAGTGACGTAAAGTTAACTTTGAGAGCGACTGAGTTAACCATTGAATTCGATTAATAGCCAGAAAATCTTGGTATATTTGGTTCGAAAATATGAGGTTCCTGCAATCAATTTTCAAACGGGTCAGAGCAACAGTGGTGTCTAAGATATCTTGCATATCTTCATTTTTTCCTATCTCAACGGTTACTTTCGCAAATTGTTACCATAATCAAATAATCTGGGTGCAAGGAGGCGACGGTGAAGATGGGTTATGTCTGGGTCACCCAGTAGGCCTAGTGGTCATTATGGCAAACAAAGGCGATGAGTTGTTTGACTCAGCAAGGGTGTACGCAGAGACATTGAAACATGAAAATTGAGTGACAGATGAGAAACAGTTTACAGATCGAATGGCAAAATGTCCTGAGAGGGAGGGAGAGCTGCACAATATGACGAGGTCGGTGCAGTTAAATGACTTGACGTCGAAGTAACCGGACAGTGATTAAGAACTTACGAAGTCGTTGCAGTAAATCAGAGAAGGCGAGTGAGAAGAGTTTGCACAAGAGCTACCCGCGTTTATTGAGGCAATACACGATTAACCAGTACGTTTTTATTTGCATGTGAACGATGTATAGCCATAACTTACCCTACGTGGATTGCGTACCTCCGTTTCAGTTTATGAATCGTTTGAGAGATAGTTTCTGTGTTGCATCTCTCTGAGGAGCTTTGTACTGATACTTCTAGCACAACCAGTTTTTAGGATAACCGAGGCCATTTGAACGAGTATTTATGGGCGTTATTTCAATGGATCTGTGGAAGCTCGCAATCAGCGAGCGTGGTACGTACTACTCAGCGACGCCATTGAGTTGGAACATAAGCCGTAAATTACGACTACTCGTAGCGTCCACATGACTGTAGTGGAAATCAAACACACACTTCGCCTGGAACGTTTCCATCAAGAACCTAACTCTACACACAACTGACACTGGAAACTGATATGGAGTCAGCCCCGTTCAAATAAGCGTGTGCATTTGTGATGACCTCTCTTTGCATATCTCGTGATTTTTTGTCTGACAGTCAATAACCATCTTTTTAAACACCAAACACACTTATCTGAATAAGGAAACGAGAAATCTGTTGAATAGCGATGACGTCGACAATTTCAAACAGATGAAACAGCAATGTAGCTAGATGGAATTGTTGCGATTTCGAGTAATACTAATCATATTCAAAAAAATCAGCACATCAGAGGTTCACGCTTATGTCCAGCTTCCATAAAACTATAAAGAGAAGTACAGGCCCTAGTGAGGAAAAAACTAAAGGCACATTAGAGGCCACTTAATTATCAAAGATAGCTGTGGCTGTACTTAAGCATTCAACATCGAAGGTGCCTACACCTTGCAAACAAACAACCGAGCTGTAAGTGAAAGTAAGGCGTCATCAGCAAGACAGCTTCCTTACGGCTTTCACTGCCCCGCGTCATTAAATGCACTCACTTCACAGACAACTCGGCCAAACAACAACATTCACACCACTAGGTCCGATCAGTCGTCATTTCACGTAGCGTGGCGAACCACCAATTCTATGAGCTGCAAGAACTCCAGTCCAAAAGACAAATCCGACCTATAGTGACGAATTCCTTAGTGCTCAACCTCATTTCTGTACGTCAAGTTCTCATTTTTCCACTCTGCACTATCAACTGTACTTTATGAGAGATCTTGTTGATGGTGAAACAACTAATCGCAACAGATGGGGTTGACTTCGTCACCTCGTTCACGGTCCTATTGTGCAATCGCAACCCTAGGCTGTTGGCGTTCTCCGAGGCATTGTTGATCAAGCGTCACGCACCGGTCCTCTGTTGGCAAAAGGTGCTGACGCAATCAATTTCGTTACCGTGGCAGTGAACCCTGATTGCACCCATGTGATGTTCGTTCATTTCATTGTTTTGTCGCTACGCCCTTAACCTATATAACCGAATGTTTTATGTAATCGACTGATGAGAATAAACGAAATGCTTGCATCTCGCAATGTATGTCTTCTTGCCGTCTTGATGAGTCTTATCTATTCAGCTGGTCAAATCGCGTGACTGCCGATGCTTTTATCGCTGTATGTTAACTAATGTTCGACTGTTACTGTCGTTGCGAGTGCAGTGTATGTATCTGCAAGTGACCTAAGTTGGGTAGACTAGGCACTTTTACTCTTGATTGGATGAGCTGTAGAATCTGTTTTCCCATCAGAATGCCTAATTACACTTCCTCCTCCCCCTTCTCCCACACATATCTTTCTTATTTGCCTGATGTGAACTGTTGAGAATAAATTTATTCATCACGTGTGTAATTAAAACAAATCTAGGCGACGAGGATAGAGACACGCTACGGATGAATATCTTTGGTAACTATGGCATCTGTTGCAATGGAAAGAATTGAGAACAAAAATTTAGGCGATTGCCCTAAGACACACTTAAAAGCCAGTGGTTGCCTATTCCGGCCGATGTTCTTCAGTTGGAGTTCTTTTGTATAGAACAACACTATTTCGTTTGCTTTTCGTTCTAAGGTGCTCACAAAGTTTGCTATTTTTTGGCACGTTTCATACGAGCTAACCTTCTGAAGTGGAAAGTCGTAAACTAATTATTGGCCAGAACGTGTCATCTGACATAATCGCCAATTTCCATTCACATCATTAATCACTGAAGTGCGTAGGCAGATCACTCTTATGTGGGCTACTATTCAGGAGAAATTCGCTCATAAGGTTGCGTTCAAATGCATCATTGTGGGATTGGACAGTGCTTACGATGCCACAACATGCGGACTGAGTATGTTAACCTGATCTCTGTCCCCTTGTCTTGCAAAAACGCCATTACTTACTCAGTGTGTATTATACGTAGAAATTCACGTGTAAAAAAAATGAAAATGTCCCCAGGTGACCGATCAAATCGATAGATCTACGGATACCTAATGGTGACAGGCCATCTGACGACGTCGTCCACTAGTTTGGTATTTCGTAAGAACACAACCTTAACTTAACTCATGTGTTGAGTACGGACCCACATGGCTCTTGATACTTTTTCTGGATCCTGGTTTAATCGATTTAAAATGTGGTTTCGGTTGCGTGTTTTGTGATTGGTAAGGACGTTTTATATATGATTGAGTCATTCAAAAACTCATCTGTACCTTTCATGTTTGTCTTCCAAGTTTTAGTTGTCAACCTCAGTTTTTAAACCTTGAATGTTACTTACAAGGTCATATGTATGCGGGATTTTGCCGAGCTTCCCAAGCCTTAACGGAAGCTGTCGTGGCTACCCTGTGGCTTATAATAACACCCTATGGCCATTGCGCCTAATTGTAGTTCTGTTTGATTCCGAGGTAATTCAGTGTTAACATCCCAACTACCAGTCACACAGTAACTGGTTGCCCTAGGGCGGCCTAAGGCTTTCGTGCCGAATCCGGCCGTCACCCGAAGTAATCCAAGCCTAGGTCCGAAAGTGAAATGTCATGTCCAACTCTACGCAGCTTCAGCATAAAGCGTCATGTCCACTGATCCGGGTTAGCTTCTACAAACCTGCTTCTTGTATGGGATTTAATCTCATTCATTTAGGTTACCGCCGGCCATTTTGCCAACTGCACTTAGTCTCCCGATATGTCGCGCGTCTTGAGCCATGAAAACCATTCATAAGTAGTCGTTTTTTAGTAAAATTTCATCTGGACCAATCAAATTTGTGATTTTAGTAAGGCGTTACCATAGCAACGGGACCTCATTTTAAAACATTAGACCTACTAGAAAATTTATATCCTCTGAACGGCCAAACATTTCATATCCATATTTCTATTCTGCTGGCTTCGGTTGTGCTGGTAACGAAATAACCGGTCATAATATTGAAGCATACTGTCAGGTCCTAAGATAATTGGCCATGCAAATCATGCCGTTTCAAAGCATCAAACTAATATCTGCAAAGATACACGAAGTCGCTCCTTAACTAGAACGTTTCCAGTGAGAATATTTAAATGAAAGCGTAAATAATTTCATTTATAGACCACGTTAATTGACATTCTTGGTATGCAGACGTATACTTTTGTAACAGGATCTGATAGGCTTGAACTGATCAGTTTGCTTTTACGTATGTAGCTGATAATATCAACACTAATATGGCGGCGACAGACGGTACATTTTTACGTATTACGTCACACTTTGGAACTTATGTAACATGGTTTAACCACAACCAAAGTTTCTGTGCATGCATCGTCAACAGACTTCGTCTACAAGTTGGACAATAAAATCCCTAAGGTTGGCCAGCAACGTTATTAAATAGCAACTTAACCGTCCCAGTACAATGCAGAATCATGTTGCTCACATTGTTTACATTCCAACCGTGTACATTGTTCAACGTGTGATGAGCCATCAGGGATATCCTGAAGAAAGCACAAAGTATAAATGTGTGTGAAAACAAAGAATTACCAGTACTCGACATGTGTTACCTAGGCCATAGTTAGCATGATGTTAGCAAGAGCGCCAGATAACGCACAATTTCCCGGTCGGTATGTATAGATGATAGAGCTTATGGATGCCAACAATACAACTTCGGTCGTGTTGATTTTATCTGTGATAACGTCCGAAAATCTCTACAACCAACATACAAAGATCTCTATCATATTTTTTATGGCATCTTGTTGGGTATTAAAGCGTCACACAACAAAGTATCGAACAGTCGTCTGCTTTCAACGCGACTACATAAAGGACCCAACAATGAGAAGCGAAGTCAAACGCACTTCACAAGATTTCGGACGAAAATGCTTAATCTAATCTTACCGGTTGATGTACGAGGTCTGCACGGCCGGTTTCATAAACTGCCTTGAGGATACAGATGTGTTTGTGCTACAAAACTTCTAACTCGAATAAAGTGCTTCACAGGTTTGTACTTCTTAACCTAGCCGTACCATTCTGCTTTAAGGAAAATCATGCGCAAAGTGACCACGGATTCATGTTAGTTTTAGAACCTTCGCTAGGTGCTGTGACGGAACACAAAGACCAAGCCCAATGTTTACCTTAATCCGCCCAGCTCTGAGCCTATGCTGTGGATTGCCACGTCCCACTGGCGTAAGTTTTAGTGTCCATTCTTCAAACGTATTCTGCAATTGGTTTGTGCCTGTCCCATTGTTACTTATATACAGCCCACACACGGTGGGGCAGGCACAGTTTCGCCACAAAGCTGCGAATCCACTGCATACCTAGAAACAACACTGGGCGTGTGTGAGTTTATTACGATGAAATTGGTGGAGCGATCCTTATGTGTTTGTCGCATCCTGTTTCGATGGGAATGAGTGACCCCGATTAGTAATCCTGCGCAGCTGACCAGCCAGCAACGCAAACGAGACGGTGGGCAACGTATGTTGATGCCTTTGTAATCAGAACGTCCAACCAAGCACCGAGTCAATGAGACAGACACCACTTCAGGTCAACGGAGCATGTATCAGCAGCCATTGCCTGACCAAACGTCTTAAGTCATCCTCATCTAGACTTCAGCGTATCTTAACTATCAGAAAAAAAGAACTGCCTGACAAACAACAGTTTAACACAACAAAAATGTTCTTACAGTTTCCGATACCAGCAAATTTATTAGGCCTGATGGCGTGCAGAATGAAACACACCTGATCGGACACTGAACGACAAAGCCTATTAAACATTGAAAAAAAACGTGGCCGTATAAACAGGTAGCTTTGGATATCTACCGTTTTGGTGAACATTATTTATGTCAGCGGTCACCGTCTGTTTAAGCCGTTGAAAGCCAACCAGGATGAACCGTAGCAAACAAAGATGTTGCGTGCACGCCGTAGCCATATTCGCAATTGCAGAACAGGTCGAAACCTTGATAAATGAAAACACGTCTTACTTTCATCAATCCAACTAATGAGTTGAACAAATGAGTGGACAAACAGTTTTCTCCGTTTTATTTATCTCGGTATTCACGGTCTTCCAGATTAAATGCGCTTGGCTGCGAAAGGTATTCCCGATCAAATCGCAGTCATCCTATCGTTACTCAACACAAATGCCCTACCATCATAAGCATACATGCACATAGTTCTGGCACTTTGGAGCAGTATGACCACTGCTCCAATGACCTCACATTAAGTGCTGCCGAATCATTTTTATCTCAAAGTTCAACTACTTTCACTTGCGAGTGGTTATCAGCCTGTCTGATCGTCTCGTTAGAAGATACAGTTACTGCTCGTTAACTTTGACAGATTATCAAACAAGAAAAGGAAACAATCCTAGGCAACATATTTGATATCCCTAATGATCAATTAGTATAGCCCTGAGTAGGGCTGTCATACATCCTCATAAAATCAGCTGGTCTACAGTCACATTGAATGTTCGAAGTTACGCTCTATCTTCCTCGACCTATTGGAACGCTCCCAAATAAATAATATAGCGTGATCATTCATATTTACTTTAACAGTTCATTTAACGTTTCTTCAAGTCAGTCTCTCAAAGTACAACTTAATCTTGTTGCCTGGGTGGGTGAAAGCCGAGATCTTTTTGCATCTGCTGAACCAAGCGTCGATTGGTCGCGAAGTGTTGGGATAATTTGTTTATCAAAACCTGAGGTGTTCCTTCGACACTGGAAACAACGTTCCTCTCTAGGTCTTTCTTGGCGTCATGTCTGCGAATAGCTCGACAATTCTTTGTCCTTCCGGAATCTGCCCTAAGGAACCAGTCCTTCGTCTTCTGCATCAGCAACATGCATGGTTTTTTCTCTAGATATCACTGTTTAAACTCCATACAGGTCTCTCTTAATTTAAGACTCAGTGAATTCAGATAAATCACTTGCGTCTTATCCATATCTTCTAACTCTGTTGTTCACTAATTAAAACAGTTAATCCCTAACTTGTTTTTTGCTAGCCCCTCACCGTAGTTTTGTTCTGGTCAACAGTGAGTGAATTACTTCGAGAAAGCGTGTCTGCACGTGTGCGTACTGATCAAGATTAGCTGAGGGTGAAACTAATGTTTACTTTATGGGCATCCCGAATGAGTAGTTCATTCCGTGTTCGCGTTTAAGTGCCGTTCTCGATTGCACTAGCGCGCATAGTGTCAAAAAATCCTTCGCTCCACTTTCAAATATAATCTGAACAGGATACACCACTATTACGACCCCCTGACAGAGAAAGGCAAGAACAAACGCAAAGACCACGAGCAGTATCTCTATCACGAACGAACGCAACGATATCGCAAAACTGCACGAAAATCAGAGCGCAAATATCGGAACCCAACTCTCGCAACTTAGAACCCCCAACAAGTAAGGAAGAAGACGGCCTTCAAACGAGCTTTATTTGCTGCTCAGCCCGAAGGCAAAATAGTGGTTTACAGCAACTGTATTTATAGGTTTTGAGCGGCCTTGGGCCTAGGCACTCAACGGGCTAATCAGAGGCGAGTGCGAATTATCGGTTTCGAGAATTCTTGCGAGAATTCAAATTCCCAAACCTGAAAAATCCATTTTCCCTGGTAAATAAGGCGAATTCTTGGGGAAAGTGCCTTTTCCCAACAACCACCGTGCAGTATACCGAGTAAATAACCAAATGCCGTGCTCTAGGCTGTGCATGTTTGCGTCAAACCGCTTGATTGAACGAGATTGGGTCACGTATCTTCGACAGCCTTGCTACTTATCTCAACTCTTGTGGCATAGTGAACTTTTACACGCATCAAGGAGGAGAACATACGCAATAAAATGTACCGCTTTTCAGCCTGCTACATATTAAACCTTCAGAATACAGGTAACTGCATAGGATGAGGTTGGTACGAACAAAAAATGGGAACATTCTGAAGTGTGGTCAATAAGTAGGTTAAACTTATGTGGATCAGCATTGTGAGTTGAGTTAGATAGGCCCGTCTCTTGACACGACAAACACTTTCACACATGCGCAAACACATTGTGTCTACTGTGTTTCAAGCATGACACCCAAACACCCCTCCTTTAACGGGATAATCATCGTACGTACACACACCAGATGTACTAGAGGCTTGTAACTGTAACCATAGCATTGTTAGGTACAGTACTGGTAGGTCAAATGCGCACTTATCCCTGCTAATCGGACTCTGTTCGTTTGTATTTACTTACGTCACAATCACGACACCAGCTAATTGTCGGTAAAATATGATATACATTTATTTAGCACTCTCCAACATTGTTTGCATACCTGGTTTTCTTTTCGTTTTGTTTACAACCCGATGAGTTCAAAGTGTTTAGCACTGTAGCAGAAAGTGTTCATATGGATCCTGTTGGGATTTGGCTCGGGGATACACCGAGGTTATTCTTTCTTGCAACTGGCCAAAATGACTAGCATTCTGTAGAAAATCTCTTCCGTCTAGAATTTACATAGTCTTCATAGTTCCCACCACGAAACCAACTTAACTGTTCAGCATAATTTGTGTGTGCAAGAAATCGTTTTCAGAGATATACATGAAGAGCATCTCACGAGCCTAGCTGGCTGCTGCCCATCTTAATGTCACTGGGTTTCTCTTTCGCTCAAGAAGCGGCATCACATCAGTCCCTTCCGTCTATGATTTTTCACTTTCAACATTATTTTGATAAGGGCGAGCAATATAATTTTTCTTCATTTATTACAACTGACTTCATTTACTAGCCATAGATGAATGTGGTCCACTTCGAACTTGCAGATACGGTATGCGTACCTTGAAGAAGGTTACCGAACTCTGACTGAATGTGTTAGACGTAGTAAACGCCGTGCAGTTTAATGGCTTTAAAGTTTGTTTATTTTCAAACATCTTTCTCTCCTTGGTCGTCGTTGAAATATCCAGCGTCTGAATCTTTGTAAGTTCTACTTCTGATGTAACAAGCACTGCTAGACCGTTGTATCTTCATCTTTGACGCACTGTTCATTATTCGAATTTGTCATGCACCGTTTTTTAGAACATACCTTTCACGAAACTCGTTTTAGTTTGTCAAGCGTACACTCAAAGTATTATATTGCTTAAACATTCTGTCTCAACCAGCCGTCAATTTAGTCGGTATGTATTCTATGACCGTGATAATACCTACGTACTTGATAAGCAACCTGTGCTGAGTATGCCAGTTTCTTATGTTCTACGATCAGCTAGCAACTATCGTTGTCCTTTCCTTTCTTCTCCTGCGTGAAGGCTTTGCGTTATTCCAAGAAGTTGATACGTGACGTCGAACGTCAAACGCTGCATTCGGTCAACGCCTCTGAGTGTGCACACTTGACCGCAAGGATGACTTCGCCGGACTTTGTGTCAGCTATGCACAACTTTTTCAAATGCTCCTGACGAATCCGTACACAGTCTGGACTGGAATCTTATGGTTTCCTTTTGAACACGTGTTTCTTAAATCTCAGGGATTATTCAGCTCTGGTGTTATCGAAAACTATTTTATAAAGTGATAATTGAATACTGAACCATTTTGTATCGTTAACCTTGAATCAGTCAACATTTATTTTGGGGTCTGCTTTCGTCGATTGACGTTTCTGTTAACCGCTGACGTTAGCTTATCACGCTTGCCTTTTATTGACGTTTGTCTTTCTTGGGTGGTGAACTTCTGGATATGTTCGGGTTTACCGTTCACCTCTGTGGTGCCACATGTGGACGTTGTCTGAGATTGTGTCAGTTTTGCCCCGTCGTAGCAGAAGTTCGTTCACTGAAGCAAGGTCTTTATCTTCCAATCCGCACTTATCCCCGCTGCTGATGCGCTCGCGTTTGTGTGAACCTTAATCTCGGTCGTCATCTCGACGAAGTTTTCACTTAAATGTCTTGTGCACTTCTGCTCGGTTTTGTCCGTTCGGCTGACGTTTTCTGCCGTTTTTTTCGCTGGTTGGGACGATTCCCCCCAGTGATTAATCGTCTAATCGTATCCCAGCTGCGATGAGATACTTCACCAAATGTCGAGATAATCGCGTCCCCGACTTGGTCGTCCATCACACTAGTATCTGCGCACTTGTTACATCGTGCTGTTGTCACACATTACCAAGTTTTTTTTTCTATCGGTGGTCTTTGTTTGTGTAGCTGAACGAGCTTTCTTCGGCTTTGGAATCGACGGTGAACTCACCGTGTACAGCATGTTTGTGGAGATTTCGTCACCTTCCATTCCCTTCATTTGATCCCATCATCTCGTGTCTCTAATCGAGTAGATTGAACAATCTGCTGATAACCGTTCTTTCCTACACCTATTCCCCAGGAGTTCATCTGTAGTGGTGAAGCCTAATTGCGTTTAGGTGGCATTCCTCGCCTATGTTTGAAGTCATAGCACTGCTGCCTTACGGTGGTGTACAGTTCACACGGACTTACTCCCCTTTTCTATTGATGTTGATGCCGTGCGTAGTGTTACCCCATACGTTTTGATAATCAAGCCATTGCTATCAATACGGTACATCAACTCATCGTTGAAGCACGTGACGTCGAGGCAAGTTAAGTTCTCCGCTTTATAAACTATACCAGCTCTGGGGGATTACTGTTACTTTTCTGACGTATGTTTACCTTTCTCACGCTGGTGATTAAAACGAATTCTTTACTCGCGTGTACGAATTGAACAACACATCTGCG
>LOND01005269.1:13620-31473 GCA_014220965.1 Paragonimus kellicotti
TGAAATTTTACCCTCACGCTGTACGCGACTTAACGGCTACCACTTCCAGTTCATTTAGGTTACGTTTTTGGCTCATGCCGCAGCTGTACTTGATGACCTTGAGGGCAATCAGGCCTACGCTTCGCCATTGTGAAGCATTCATCTACCCACTCGAATTACGAAGCGCCTTTCCTTTGGTTATCCAAAGGCGTGAGTTTTAGTGTACTGGCCAGTACTATGGACCGATTTTAAGTAACTGGTAATAGAAAATCAGCCGACAGAAATGTCTTTGTGGTTACATAAGGGATTCAATCTCACCGAGACAAATAGGTTGCATTCTATATTGCTTCCACTAATTTTTGCTCAAACCATGCGTTATTAACAAACAACACAGTATGAGAACAAAACAGTTTTCTTAGGTTTGTCTTGTGAATACCGCATCTAAATTTATCAGAGGTATAGGTTGGTGAAAGGACAGCAATAGTTTGATGCATCATATTCAAGTCTGTCTGACTTACCACACCAATCTTGTTAAATCTTGTATATATTTGCCATAACTGAATATTGAACTCTCCTAGGTTTACAGTTCAGTCTAAAAAAAGTTGAAACGCAAGATTAAACGTATTGCCTACGAAGTGAATGCCATGTGGCTGATTATCGCCTGCCACTTTCATATCCCAATGTTGTTCACCTTGTTCAGAATTTTACAAAAGAAATAGGTGTCCAACGACGATTAACCGCCTGAGTACCATGAACATAGGCACAAACGAATTCATGTTTGAAAACCCAATCAGACGTAAATCCAAAGACATGCATAAGTAACCTCGCAGTCGTCTGCAAGGGAGTAGGATCATTATCCCATTGCTATCGAGGATCATTCATACCAGAGTTAAGTTCCGTTCAGATCGCATGATGATCGTTCAACTCAGTGGTCAACGCAGCGGAGCCGCTCTATGAAAAACCAACATTTTGCGCGGTTGTTGGTCAACTCAACTTGTAACTGGGAAGTTTCTATATACTCAACAATGCCGGTCACAATAATCATCACTTGCAAACGACATCGATCATTTATGGAAGCTACATCATTCAACCGACCCACAAGTCAACCATACAAGCAACCGGGATGAAATTGAATTCAGTCGTCTGAAAAGAGAACTGTCATCATCAACATTGCATCCCAGTACTAGTTTATCTGTAACCGGTGAGTAGTTATCTCTGCATGGTTATACCAATGTGTAAATCTGCATATAACTGTACATCTAGATGTGTACAAGTATCATGGGTCAGCAGGCTACCATGTTCAGCAGTTGACTACTTACATTGCAAAACCATCCGTTTCAGACGTTATGGTGGCAGAACTTTCAAGCAGCCGGGAATAGCCGGACATATACCTTTCTACAATAATATCAACGAAGACTAGTTTCCATTTCTCAACCGGAATGTAAAATCTATGCACATTTGTAAACAAAAATGGACATCGAGGTCCGCAGTAATCTGTCAAATAACCAAGGATAGATAGAATGGATGACAAGGCACTCGATGCTAACTGGCTGTCTACTTATTTACGTTAGCCACTCAGTGAAGATCGCTCGATTGCCCGCCGGAGAATAGTGTATGCTGTGTGGTGAATTGATTTTCATATGAACCAACTTTATTTTTCTCAGTTCTGCCTCATGGGAAGCCCAAACATGATATCGCAAATAGCTGGGCGAAAGTGAACAATACAATTAATGGCGATTCGCCTGCATAAGACGGATTTTGCGTTCTAAAGTAAGTGAAAATCCGGTACTGGACAATGCTGGTCAGCACAGAAGCATGAATTTGAAACAGTTTTGTTTTCCACGTATCGCGTTTTTGTGAATTTTTTTCCGCGTCCAACTTTCAGTCCTTAGGTAAGAGACGATAAACGCATTGCTATTCAATGCTTGACAGTAAGAAACAAGTAGCGTAAACTGAACTCCACGAAACAGACAGGAAGAACAATAACCAACAGAATCTAAGATGCATATGTCCAGATGACAACGTCACGTGCCTCGCACACTCGACCACGTGGCTGGCCTGAACGAAAACAACACACACCTAAGCACAGTCAAGGTTAATGCGTGTTTGATTAGTAGAGCCGTCTCTTTACGAGATAGCTGTTTATGTCCCTAGCGTCGCCCATTTGCCGTTTTAGCATGAACCGCAGTAACGAAAGTTTGCATTCTTACCTAGATGGGCTATGCAACTGAGAGAGTTTGGCCCTAAATAAAGCCCAGATGCGAAGTGTCAAGCCCACATTAGGCGAATTTTGGTATGCCGACATCAAGATTGACTGTGGATGGATGATCGTAAACACGGTTTGCGAAAGTAACTAAAGGAATTGTTCTCTGCCTAGCTGGTGTGGTTTAACATTTTCTTCATAATTATGCACCAGTTGACTGAATTTTACGTGAAACTGGATGTGGGTGAATTTGCCAGCTAAAATTCGGACGTGTATGAGATTTATCATGGTTTGATATCTGTTCCATTTACGTTTTCTTCCTTTCAGCGCACTAATGTATAAGACTATTGACAGATTTTCAGAAAAGAAAAAAGTTTACGAAAAATAGTTGAAAACCGCTGAGATATAAAAAAAGTTAGGAGGTAACCATACAGATAGCCATATGTTTTACTATGTCCACTGCAAGAAAGGTTAACAATCGACGAGTTATGCACAGTTTGCACCGTATTATGGTTGCGATTTTCGATTCGTTTCGAAATCTGTCGTGTCGCAAACTCAACTATCAGATGACAATGTATTTTGGTCATAATATGTGGTAGATTTCCAAATGTTTCCGATCGTTTGCTTTTGGGTGATTCGCAATTTATGTAAGGTGGAACATTTGACATCGAAAACACATTTATGATGTTTTGTTGCTATAAAGAATTAGAATGTCAACTATTTACAGCACAATTTTGTGTCCACGTCATTGGAAAACATCCAACTAAAGGACGATATTTTTTCTAGTCATAAGGTGTGTGTGCTCATAACCGGATCAAGTGACTGAAGCAATAATCAATTCGACCATTTGTCATTCCGAACTTAGAGCATCGGAGTGCCTCGGACGCTGACCCACTTCGGTCTGTAGCCGTGTTTAATTGGAATTCCGCATGCTTGAGTTTCTGTCGGGCATTGAGTCACATTACCATAGGTTACTCTCATTTGCTAGCTACAGTTGTGTTTTGTAGTTCAGGGAATTGTTGTGTAAGACACCTTCGTCTGTTCAGAAAAATGTTTCCTCTCAAGCAGTTCATATAAAAATTGGTTGCCGAAAGCAGGTCGAGTAGTTCGACAGATCTACTTATAGTCAAGAGTAAAGATATGCAAGTCAGTGACCGTCAGTTTCATTCTTACATTTTGAAAGCACAGATTTCTCTGCAAATCAAACTGATACTAGACTGTCACGAAATACCATAGATGAAGCAAATGATTTTGAATTGCCTAAGAACGGCAGAAGAGGCTCGAATAGCACTGGTCATGTTTTGGTGGAAGGATTTGCATTGTTTACCTCATTTGTTCAAAGGAGTAAAATGAAAGATAGACTATGGTCATCAGTGAAAACCGAAATCCACCAGCCCATATGTGAATGAATGAAACTTTGTCGTATATTTTACTCATGCCATTCAGGAAAACAAGGATGTTCACTGGCCACCGATGCAGACGATGAAACTGTCTTTTAGTTAAACGGACCAAATATATATCCACGTCACTGGGCCGTTAAAACTGCAGAGTGATTCAAAGCGACACAAACACAATTCAGTCCCGGCCTTCTGGTTTCGGATGGAGCCTCGTGGATTACCTGGATGAAAATGTAACGGTAAACCATAATGGGCATTTCATCAGGCCTAGCTCTATTAAGACGACTCTTCACACAAATGATACGGAATTATTATGTGGGCTTTCAAAAACCGGTCGTTCCTTCATGAGTATTTAAGGTTGCCGTTGGTGAATATGCGCTGTTAGACAAATTGCCCCGATTAACTGGCTTTGGTTTTACGTGCAAATGGTTTGGTTTTACAGCTAATCGTACTGCTTTTTGCATGTGTTTTGGCCTTACCACTTTCACTTAGTTTGCCTAATTAATAATGGATGGACATGGTTACCATTCATACTGAACATGCGAATCGACTGATGTAATCTCCTTAACTTTCTTCCCCGAGACCGTTCGAAAAGTGTGGTTCTGTGCTGCCTGGCTTTACATGTCTAATTCCGATGGTAACTTCGACCGAAATGACTGACAGGCAGTTCAGTTTAAATTTTATATTTACCAACTTTTCTGTGCAACCATTGCGGGGACTACTTTTTGTCGGGTCGCTGTTCAGTCGGTGCACAAGGTTAACTGTTCTGCATCTACTCGCAGCTTCACAGATGAGGTGACACGTTAACCAAAGGAAGTCACTAATAAAAACGCATTGGTAGTTGCACCACGGCCTTGTTGTTTCGCCGCAGCAGCAGGGGTTGAGGCGGTCTATCTCACTTCTTGGGATGCCACCATTTTTAGCACTGAGTGAACAATACTAGTAAAACAACAAAAACCCTTATGGATCAGGTGTGTGGATGAAACCTTGAACAGCAAAAATTATCAATATAATACAATGCACGGCTGATTTCTGCGTTGCTAATTTTTGATTGGAGTCCTCAAAAGACGAGGACTAGCAAGAGTACGTGCGAAAAACTTATGTGTACAGTTAAAAAAACATTGTTCCGTGACTCTCAGGATATGAAATTTTGACACTGACAACAATATTTTCCCTAACCGCCTCGTCAGCTAACGCTGTCGGGTGCATATTCACCTGCTGAGAAATTTAGACAAGAACATGCGTCGCATCGAATTCTGTCATGCGGATGGCATGGATAGTTAGACCAATAACCTAGATAGTTTAATCTGAATGGCTATCTTTAGCATTATGCACATGCAGACTGTTACTTGTGAACAGCGGTCGTCCGGTCAACTGCCACAGCTCATTGAGACTAACAATTTGTTTCTTTTAACAATGCATCAAACGATCAACAGGTCATTGTCCTGTCTGGGTCATGCTGATAATAGTACATCGTGGTCGCCTCGAGGCCCCCATAATGAGTTTCCCACCGTTAGCTATTACTGATGAGAGTGAAGCCAAGATATTAAGCACCATCTGTCTATATCATCACTTTAATAATATATTAAACGGAGTGTCTTAACCTTTATCACACTTCTCGATTTTGTTAGAAATGAGCAAACGTGGTTCTAATTAGAGTCCTATTACCGAAGTTCGCAGTCGTGCGTTTCTGCATAGAATAGTGGCCAAGAATGGGGACGTCTAACTACATTGTAGTATTGATTGTTCTTATTGTATTGAGACGTTGTGCAACGAATATTACGTTTGGGGGTCCAGAAAAACTCATAATGGTTGTTATCGGATGGAGCGCAAACGATCGACGAATTGGGTTAGTCTTGAACTCACCGGCTCGTTTAATTGTTTGTTCATTTGTAGCGCCATATCAATCATCCGTGAAGGTTACTCCAGCCTTGCAGCATAAAATACTGTGGTGAAGGTCAAACGCCGACGTATAACTGTGCCTCGCCTGTGTAATAAAAGACCGTCAACCCATTGAAGCTCCGGTGGGAGTAGATAAAAATTGTTAATAACAAACAATAAATTGTATGTACAACGTTGATGTTATCCACATTCTACCTTGTTTGCCCTGGCACTATTCGCTTGCTGCTATGGCAACCTTTGGGCGACGTAATTAGGTGTAGCAGATGATGTAATCAATAGAGGGTAAATGCCTCAAAATTGTACTGCTAAAAGTGTGTGTATCGTTAGTGCAGTTCCATCTATGAGTCTAGACGTAGCCTCAAACAACGTGAAAAACTGAAGGTTTGTCTGAAATGTCTGATACAGGTCAACAATAGATTGGTACTACGATTGGTCAAAGAGACAAATTTAACGGCATATTCGTTAAGGCTTGGCTGACTAGCTGGTTCCCATAAGAAGCGTTTTTAGAATCGTAGAATTGATAAGACAATCATTCTGACGAAGCATGTCGCTGCGTATTCGTTTCTACATGTAATATTCTCACACGCTTGAACGCGCAGGTTAGAGAAGGTGTATAGTTTCGTTGTTTGAAGAGAAATGGAGTCGGATACAACAAATGATATTACACCAAACTTCCCACAATAATTCTTTATTATTCCGGTTGTTCAGAGAAAATAATTGCTAAGTCCTGGTAGAAGATTAATTCAAACTATTCTCAAAAGTGAAAGAAAACAGAATTGAAACGAATTAGTTTCCCAATCGAATGCTATAAACGTATTCATTCGATAACAGCGTATTCATAATAATAAGCACCAGCTTTCGCTCAGTCACCGAAGAATCCCAAAAGTGAAGAAAGCAACTTGGTCTAAGAAAAAACAAATAACTGTAGAAAGAAACATGCAGAAAACGCTATAATTTATTGCATGGAATCAACTATTCAGTGGCTTGCAAGGTTGCTCGAAAATCCATTAGTCGAACTGATTGCTTCGGAAAGCAAAAAGCCTTGTTTGATCTGGTTGGTATGAACCAACGTACTAAGAGTTACCACGACAACTGCTGCTTCTCCAGTCAATGAGATCGGACGGTCTCAGTATCTCTAGCGAGCAAATGTGAATAAGGGTTTGCGTATGATGATTCGATGGTATCTAATGTGAGGTCACCTGTTTGCAGCCTAAACTAACAAGTCTCCCAGTATCTGTTGGAAGCCTTTCCAGTTGGCAGTCCAAAATAGCCACCGTCGATTATTGTGGGCTGGGCAGTTAAACTTGTTGATTGTCGGTGTTTGCTACGAAATTTCGGTACCAACAGTGATTTGAATTTGTCCCCGGTGTTATCACGGAGCCCTATCAATGATAACACCCTCGATGTGTCAAGCTGACACTTGAGAATTTCCCACGATGGTCGCGGATTCTTCTCTGAAATAGATGACCTCACTGGTGCCCGTACATTGTACAGAAGCATGGAGACAAACCGAAGTGATATACTTTATTGGATTCTGCCTAATTCTGAAATTTGTTGCATTCCGGTAGTGAAGATGGAAGTTGTTCATGCCTGTATGCAGAGTAAGGAAAGTATTCTGGTTAATAAGAGTGGTGATATCCCACTAAGACTGGAAATGGCTTCTCACCCCTCTATTGGAATAAGAGTGTATCGACGTTGTATGCAGATGTTTGAACTCAGTAATCTGGAGGATTTCAATAGGAACGCACAAAAGTGCCACATGTTGTCCGTGATCCAAATGTGGCTGATAAAATGTGTCCAGTCAGGAAGATTTCTGGCAGAATGAGGAAACCTGTTAACGAGCGATACTGCAACAACTTTAACCGTCTAACCAAGGATACAGTCTTAACTATCTTGCTGGACTTACGGAATCCAAAATATGCAAACTACTCTCCGTTAACAACCATATACTGCGGTTCTGAGTCGTTATCTTTAACTTCTGTCAGTTTATTAAAATATTTTGAAAAATTGCCAGCGGCTTTGACAGCTATATGTACTCATACCAAATTCGCGGTCTTAAAAATCCCGAGCGACAAACGTTTACCAATTTACATCGTAAATGTACACAAAAAGCATTGGCCTCCCTCATAAGAATTAAATCATTTGTCCGGTAATCATTCAGCGATAATTATAATCTTAATGAAGTTAGCACATACACGCAATTAAAACTGTATGATCCATAACCTGAAAATTCATTTTGTGTACAACTATTTTGACATCAAAGACTATCTACAGAATATGCTTTGAACAGGCAAATCCAAAACAAATATAACTGCAGGTATTACATGTGTAGATACCCAATGTATTTTTAAAGTTCGGTCAAAGTACACTGGCTGTTGACTCAAGTTTTGCAACTCGGTCGTGGTATACACAACAAGTGGCAAGATGAACACAGAAGATGATGGATTGTAACTCCTATTTATGTTGTGTTGCAGCAGTAAGCCGCCAACGAAGTGGGCTACTAGACCATTTATATGCGAACTCACCCGGTAGTTTTATTTCTGGAAAGTAGTCTTTACTGGGACGTAGATAATGAATTAATGATGATTCGACACGAACGTCATTATCTTACTCTGCTGGTTAGCCCAGTAACCTCGATGACTGCACATCGCTACGAACCAACTGACATATTTGGCTCCTCAAGTTGTTCTCGTTTTCCTAAATCGGCAATTAATCTCGTTGTCTCCAAGATTTCGTTAGAAAGGACAAAGGTTAGATTCAAAGTAATGCTGGCAACCCAAAGTGTCTGAGAAACAGGTGTTGTCTAGTATAAACACCGCAATCTAAAGTAGACTTCGGTAACATTTTACATAAATCCAACCTCATTAATCGCTATAAATGCTGTAGGTTTGGTACTTCGAACTCAAGTCAAGTAAAGCCGTCAAGTCCGTTTGGAAGCCAAGTTTGAAAAATTAGTTGGATGATGGAGAAAACATTGAAAAATGATTTCCTTCTATATGTACCAAAGTGGTTTCAGTAAAGATATGAAAACAGATTACCCAACCTATTTTGCTAAATGTGTAAATTTTCCGTCAGTTTTTGTCCTTCATTAGCTCCATGATTTTTCATGCGTTTCCTCGTTCTTCCTTAGCTGGTTGTTGATGAAGGGCTGCATCTTTTTTTGTAAATTACCAGTATACTACAAAAATACACACGTTCTTCATCCTAATCCGCACACCGCATTACGTCAACTGTAATTGGAAATTTTTTAAGTTGGAGACGCGCCCAAAATATCTATAGTGGAAAGCGGTGATCGGAATATAATTTCCAGTATGGGGTTGCCAGTGTTATTTACCACGAAGTGCAGTTGACAGTTCACACTTCACCAACACCGTAAATTCTCATTGATTATCTGTCACTGGCCGACGCTGTATGCCAAAACATAATTGGCTGTCAATTTTTCCTGGTGTTAATTGGTCCGCAAGTGCCAATTGTTGTCCAGATCGATTCGTATGTTTTTCACTAGACTTGTATAAAACGCCTACAGCTGATTATGTGCCTAATAAATTCACCAGTGTTCAACATTTTTAATTAATTCGTTGCTCTGTTTAATTTACACTCATTGTTTTGAAAATAATATCCATTTGGAACCAACCAACCTTCATGTGCAGATCAGTAGCAGTTGTTATCGTAGGACCTTGCATCACTGTAACCGAGTTGCATCGTCGCTGTAAATGAATCACATCTAGAGACTGTATAGGAATTGTATCAAGATCAAACCCGAGTTCGGCGGTCTTCAGCTTATCAGTTTGAGCCCAAAACATCTTCTGTATAGGTTGCCTCTTGAGCTATTTTACGACCTTCATCGTGAGTTATATTTTTGAATTTGCTAAACATTATGCAGGAATTTGCAAGTCATCTACTCATTTATAACATGCGATTTCAACACACACTGGACACGCTATCTAGATGCGTGTGTACCAAATGGGAAACGATTGCGGTGTAATAGTCAAGGATAAACTTGATAGGGAAATTTATTTTTAGAGACCGATCGCGCAGTTTTTCACTCGTTGAATCTCCAATAGTCACTTTGCGATAAAAACCAATACGCACGTTCACGGAAATCCAACAGATCACGCTATTATTAGAATAGAAACCATATTGTGTATCAGTCGACTTCTGTGACGTGGATCACACAAATATGCTATTAGGTTATCGATATGTGAATATTAATGAAAACAGAGGAACGTCTGACTGACTTCTAGGCGATGAAGATTGGATCATACATGATGTAGACCTTAAAGAACATAAAAGTTTAATTAGTTCACAAAAGTTGAAAGGTATGCGAATTCACGTTGTCCAGATCTCCGAACAGGTCTGTATACCATTACGATCTTTTGATGTAGTCGATCCTGCCTATTTTTACGTTCCATCGTGTTTGTTTCCAGAACGCCGCGATTAGTTTATCTAAGGTTTAACGCGTTTGAGACATACATGGCATGCGTTTGCTTTCTTTTTCTATAATGCGAATGAATAACTGCTAAACTCACGTTAAATGAAGCGAAATGAAAAAGTTCTCACGTGTACACTTATGAAAGTGGATTGAAGTTAGAAGACACATAATCAATTAAAAGAGTGATTGAAGTTTATTGTAAGAGAACTGTGCTCAAGTCAACTTGAATGAACGTTAATCAGATATAAACGCCCGAATTTATTAACCCGGTAAAATATACCCTAATAGCAAATCACTCAACCAAACCGCATCGTATTAGCAACCTGGTGACAACTGATAAGGCAAATGCTATTGATTTGTAATAAAAAGTTAATAGTTTGTCAGTAAACTGTGACTGTTCTAAGTTACCCCGTCATCTGCTGTTCTGATATTTACGGCACAGTAGTCCAGTGTGTAACATTGCCTACTGTAACGTTAATGGATTTCTTACTGAAAGTGTTTCTGTTGTTTTGATCTCTCCACAATCCTGCAGAAGATTGGAAAAACAAAGTTCGATCATTCTGTAACGTCACAAAATAATCCTCAGTTCTGACTGAAAATATATAAAAACATATCATTGCGTGATGGTCCCTTGATCGTATAGTAAAGGGTTCCATAGTGTTGACATTTAATATACATTCAAACGCCTGCCATCTTCTTATTTAATGAGCAGCCGTTTTGATAACTCTGTCCTTTCAAACCAAAGTTAACCTTTAAGAAAACGTCAGTTTGGTTGTTACTTTCAGCGCTAGTTCTGCACCCTTTCAGAGGAAACTTATCCCGACTATTCCTTCTGTCCAGTCACAATACGTTCTCCAAAAGCATGGCCATTACCATCACGATTTATTTGTTTCACTGCACTTCATTAACTTAACGGTAAACAATTTTGTACATATGGAATAAGTTTGGATTATGCTATTCATTTTTAACAGGACAATCACAACAGGGACGTTTCGGGAAACATTCCATGGCTGATCGTGAAGAACATGTGGTTGATAGTGAAATTTTTGTATACAGAAATCCCCAAGAGAAATACCGACTGCGAGTGACGTTTGAATAGAAAAAATAAAAAGGTACTCGATATTGTATTATTTGGAAACGAAACAGAGTCAACTGCTAGTGAACCAGTTTGCACAAACCACCTAGGTTTTTTGAAACATTCCTTCTTCTGGTATTGGTATGTTCGCCGAGCTTGGCATTTAGGTTGCAAACGTTTCATCACCAAACGAGGTGACATCATCAGTGCGTAAGTGTTTCAGCGTATAGTTTTGAGCGTGGAGATCAACCTTCTGATATAACCTCTGAATCCATGTAGCGCAAACTAAAACGTACATGATTACGAACGTTTCTATGGAAACCACAGAAGAATGTGCGAAAATTACACATTGAGAAAATTTTAGCGGCTATATTATGATGTTGACCGATGTTTTAACCCAAATTTTTGAAAGGAAGTCCCCAAAGTGCTGACAAAAACAAAACGGTTCATTGTCACACGGGTTACAACAATATCTTTAATATGACATTATTTCGATTGCGATTCACCGAGTTATATTATTGTTATTTCATAAAGAAAGTATAGTGTTGGATCAATAAATGAAAGTAAATGTCACCAAGTCTACTTTTTTCGTGAAGTTCCATGAATCAATCACAGTTTGCCTAGTAGACTCATGTTGTTAGTATATACACGGAGCTAAACAAAACCAGAGACAGTATTGTCCATATAAGTAATAATTCAAGAAAATTCCAAACTGAAGAAACCTCAATCCACGGCGACCGCTGCTGACAACAAACAATCCTAGATAAAACGAACCATCTGGAACGTGTCCTCATAAAACAGCAAAATAGGAAAACCCCATGTTTTGGGAAAAATAATAGAATTGACTTCTTTCGTTTCAAATTACGTTTGCAGGTTTACTTTCCTCGTTTCATCACAGCAATGTATATGCATACGCAATTGGTCTGGAATCAAACGAACGGAATCAGCCTCACGTTAACTGTTGTTCACGACTCTCGAAACCACCAGCGAAAAGAAGAATGTGAACAGTGAAGGCATATTACAACTTCGACTAGTGCATAATTCTCGTGAATACTAAAATGCTTATGATCAAAAGGTTTGAACGATTTTCCCAAGTGACCAATTATCATGTTTTGCGTGGATTTTAGTTAATTGATCCCAAAAAATTAAACACTATCGGAGGTGGTTCATATATTTTTTTATCACATTTCTCACTAAGTGAGGACGTTGAGATGATGAATGCTTATGATCAAAAGGTTTGACCGATTTTCCCAAGTGACTAATTATCATGTTTTGCGTGGATTTTAGTTAATTGATCCCAAAAAATTAAACACTATCGGAGGTGGTTCATATATTTTTTTATCACATTTCTCACTAAGTGAGAACGTTGAGATGATGAGTTCATATGGTGATAATGTTCCGAAATACAGANAGGGGTTGAGGCGGTCTATCTCACTTCTTGGGATGCCACCACTTTTAGCACTAAGTGAACAATATTAGTAAAACAACAAAAACCCTAATGGATCAGGTGTGTGGATGAAACCTTGAACAGCAAAAATTATCAATATAGAATACAATGCACGGCTGATTTCTGCGTTGCTAATTTTTGATTGGAGGTCCTCAAAAGACGAGGACTAGCAAGAGTACGTGCGAAAAACTTATGTGTACAGTTAAAAAAAAACATTGTTCCGTGACTCTCAGGATATGAAATTTTGACACTGACAACAATATTTTCCCTAACCGCCTCGTCAGCTAACGCTGTCGGGTGCATATTCACCTGCTGAGAAATTTAGACAAGAACATGCGTCGCATCGAATTCTGTCATGCGGATGGCATGGATAGTTAGACCAATAACCTAGATATTTAATCTGAATGGCTATCTTTAGCATTATGCACATGCAGACTGTTACTTGTGAACAGCGGTCGTCCGGTCAACTGCCACAGCTCATTGAGACTAACAATTTGTTTCTTTTAACAATGCATCAAACGATCAACAGGTCATTGTCCTGTCTGGGTCATGCTGATAATAGTACATCGTGGTCGCCTCGAGGCCCCCATAATGAGTTTCCCACCGTTAGCTATTACTGATGAGAGTGAAGCCAAGATATTAAGCACCATCTGTCTATATCATCACTTTAATAATATATTAAACGGAGTGTCTTAACCTTTATCACACTTCTCGATTTTGTTAGAAATGAGCAAACGTGGTTCTAATTAGAGTCCTATTACCGAAGTTCGCAGTCGTGCGTTTCTGCATAGAATAGTGGCCAAGAATGGGGACGTCTAACTACATTGTAGTATTGATTGTTCTTATTGTATTGAGACGTTGTGCAACGAATATTACGTTTGGGGGTCCAGAAAAACTCATAATGGTTGTTATCGGATGGAGCGCAAACGATCGACGAATTGGGTTAGTCTTGAACTCACCGGCTCGTTTAATTGTTTGTTCATTTGTAGCGCCATATCAATCATCCGTGAAGGTTACTCCAGCCTTGCAGCATAAAATACTGTGGTGAAGGTCAAACGCCGACGTATAACTGTGCCTCGCCTGTGTAATAAAAGACCGTCAACCCATTGAAGCTCCGGTGGGAGTAGATAAAAATTGTTAATAACAAACAATAAATTGTATGTACAACGTTGATGTTATCCACATTCTACCTTGTTTGCCCTGGCACTATTCGCTTGCTGCTATGGCAACCTTTGGGCGACGTAATTAGGTGTAGCAGATGATGTAATCAATAGAGGGTAAATGCCTCAAAATTGTACTGCTAAAAGTGTGTGTATCGTTAGTGCAGTTCCATCTATGAGTCTAGACGTAGCCTCAAACAACGTGAAAAACTGAAGGTTTGTCTGAAATGTCTGATACAGGTCAACAATAGATTGGTACTACGATTGGTCAAAGAGACAAATTTAACGGCATATTCGTTAAGGCTTGGCTGACTAGCTGGTTCCCATAAGAAGCGTTTTTAGAATCGTAGAATTGATAAGACAATCATTCTGACGAAGCATGTCGCTGCGTATTCGTTTCTACATGTAATATTCTCACACGCTTGAACGCGCAGGTTAGAGAAGGTGTATAGTTTCGTTGTTTGAAGAGAAATGGAGTCGGATACAACAAATGATATTACACCAAACTTCCCACAATAATTCTTTATTATTCCGGTTGTTCAGAGAAAATAATTGCTAAGTCCTGGTAGAAGATTAATTCAAACTATTCTCAAAAGTGAAAGAAAACAGAATTGAAACGAATTAGTTTCCCAATCGAATGCTATAAACGTATTCATTCGATAACAGCGTATTCATAATAATAAGAACAGCTTTCGCTCAGCTCACGAAGAACCGCCAACAAGGTAGAGAGAAGCTACTTGGTCTAAGAAAAAACAAATAACTATAGAAAGAACATGCAGAAAACGCTATAATTTATTGCATGGAATCAACTATTCAGTGGCTTGCAAGGTTGCTCGAAAATCCATTAGTCGAAGCTGGATTCGCTTCGGAAAGCAAAAACAAGCCTTCGTTTGATCTGGTTGGTATGAACCAACGTAATAAGAGTTACCACGACAACTGCTGCTTCTCCAGTCAATGAGATCGGACGGTCTCAGTATCTCTAGCGAGCAAATGTGGAATAAGGGTTTGCGTATGATGATCGATGGTATGCTAATGTTGAGCGTCACTCCTGTTTGCAGCCTAACTAACGACAAGTCTCGCGCAGCATTCTGTTGGAGAGCACTTTCCAGTTGGCACCGTCCCAAATAGGCCAGCCCGTCGAGTATTGTGGGCTGGCAGTTAAACTTGTGTTGATTGTAGCGTGTTTTTGTCCACGAAATTTCGGTACCAACAGTGATTTTAATTTGTCCCCGGTGTTATCACGGAGCCCTATCAATGATAACACCCTCGATGTGTCAAGCTGACACTTGAGAATTTCCCACGATGGTCGCGGATTCTTCTCTGAAATAGATGACCTCACTGGTGCCCGTACATTGTACAGAAGCATGGAGACAAACCGAAGTGATATACTTTATTGGATTCTGCCTAATTCTGAAATTTGTTGCATTCCGGTAGTGAAGATGGAAGTTGTTCATGCCTGTATGCAGAGTAAGGAAAGTATTCTGGTTAATAAGAGTGGTGATATCCCACTAAGACTGGAAATGGCTTCTCACCCCTCTATTGGAATAAGAGTGTATCGACGTTGTATGCAGATGTTTGAACTCAGTAATCTGGAGGATTTCAATAGGAACGCACAAAAGTGCCACATGTTGTCCGTGATCCAAATGTGGCTGATAAAATGTGTCCAGTCAGGAAGATTTCTGGCAGAATGAGGAAACCTGTTAACGAGCGATACTGCAACAACTTTAACCGTCTAACCAAGGATACAGTCTTAACTATCTTGCTGGACTTACGGAATCCAAAATATGCAAACTATTCTCCGTTAACAACCATATACTGCGGTTCTGAGTCGTTATCTTTAACTTCTGTCAGTTTATTAAAATATTTTGAAAAATTGCCAGCGGCTTTGACAGCTATATGTACTCATACCAAATTCGCGGTCTTAAAAATCCCGAGCGACAAACGTTTACCAATTTACATCGTAAATGTACACAAGAAGCATTGGCCTCCCTCATAAGAATTAAATCATTTGTCCGGTAATCATTCAGCGATAATTATAATCTTAATGAAGTTAGCACATACACGCAATTAAAACTGTATGATCCATAACCTGAAAATTCATTTTGTGTTCAACTATTTTGACATCAAAGACTATCTACAGAATATGCTTTGAACAGGCAAATCCAAAACAAATATACTGCAGGTATTACATGTGTAGATACCCAATGTATTTTTAAAGTTCGGTCAAAGTACACTGGCTGTTGACTCAAGTTTTGCAACTCGGTCGTGGTATACACAACAAGTGGCAAGATGAACACAGAAGATGATGGATTGTAACTCCTATTTATGTTGTGTTGCAGCAGTAAGCCGCCAACGAAGTGGGCTACTAGACCATTTATATGCGAACTCACCCGGTAGTTTTATTTCTGGAAAGTAGTCTTTACTGGGACGTAGATAATGAATTAATGATGATTCGACACGAACGTCATTATCTTACTCTGCTGGTTAGCCCAGTAACCTCGATGACTGCACATCGCTACGAACCAACTGACATATTTGGCTCCTCAAGTTGTTCTCGTTTTCCTAAATCGGCAATTAATCTCGTTGTCTCCAAGATTTCGTTAGAAAGGACAAAGGTTAGATTCAAAGTAATGCTGGCAACCCAAAGTGTCTGAGAAACAGGTGTTGTCTAGTATAAACACCGCAATCTAAAGTAGACTTCGGTAACATTTTACATAAATCCAACCTCATTAATCGCTATAAATGCTGTAGGTTTGGTACTTCGAACTCAAGTCAAGTAAAGCCGTCAAGTCCGTTTGGAAGCCAAGTTTGAAAAATTAGTTGGATGATGGAGAAAACATTGAAAAATGATTTCCTTCTATATGTACCAAAGTGGTTTCAGTAAAGATATGAAAACAGATTATTCCAACCTATTTTGCTAAATGTGTAAATTTTCCGTCAGTTTTTGTCCTTCATTAGCTCCATGATTTTTCATGCGTTTCCTCGTTCTTCCTTAGCTGGTTGTTGATGAAGGGCTGCATCTTTTTTTGTAAATTACCAGTATACTACAAAAATACACACGTTCTTCATCCTAATCCGCACACCGCATTACGTCAACTGTAATGGAAATTTTTTAAGTTGGAGACGCGCCCAAAATATCTATAGTGGAAAGCGGTGATCGGAATATAATTTCCAGTATGGGGTTGCCAGTGTTATTTACCACGAAGTGCAGTTGACAGTTCACACTTCACCAACACCGTAAATTCTCATTGATTATCTGTCACTGGCCGACGCTGTATGCCAAAACATAATTGGCTGTCAATTTTTCCTGGTGTTAATTGGTCCGCAAGTGCCAATTGTTGTCCAGATCGATTCGTATGTTTTTCACTAGACTTGTATAAAACGCCTACAGCTGATTATGTGCCTAATAAATTCACCAGTGTTCAACATTTTTAATTAATTCGTTGCTCTGTTTAATTTACACTCATTGTTTTGAAAATAATATCCATTTGGAACCAACCAACCTTCATGTGCAGATCAGTAGCAGTTGTTATCGTAGGACCTTGCATCACTGTAACCGAGTTGCATCGTCGCTGTAAATGAATCACATCTACAGACTGTATAGGAATTGTATCAAGATCAAACCCGAGTTCGGCGGTCTTCAGCTTATCAGTTTGAGCCCAAAACATCTTCTGTATAGGTTGCCTCTTGAGCTATTTTACGACCTTCATCGTGAGTTATATTTTTGAATTTGCTAAACATTATGCAGGAATTTGCAAGTCATCTACTCATTTATAACATGCGATTTCAACACACACTGGACACGCTATCTAGATGCGTGTGTACCAAATGGGAAACGATTGCGGTGTAATAGTCAAGGATAAACTTGATAGGGAAATTTATTTTTAGAGACCGATCGCACAGTTTTTCACTCGTTGAATCTCCAATAGTCACTTTGCGATAAAAACCAATACGCACGTTCACGGAAATCCAACAGATCACGCTATTATTAGAATAGAAACCATATTGTGTATCAGTCGACTTCTGTGACGTGGATCACACAAATATGCTATTAGGTTATCGATATGTGAATATTAATGAAAACAGAGGAACGTCTGACTGACTTCTAGGCGATGAAGATTGGATCATACATGATGTAGACCTTAAAGAACATAAAAGTTTAATTAGTTCACAAAAGTTGAAAGGTATGCGAATTCACGTTGTCCAGATCTCCGAACAGGTCTGTATACCATTACGATCTTTTGATGTAGTCGATCCT
>LOND01005270.1:0-18919 GCA_014220965.1 Paragonimus kellicotti
TGTGGCTCGGGCTGCCGCTCCCGTCAACAGTGACGTGGAATATCCTAGAAGAAGACGCTACTTAGATGGTTGAAAATTAATAGAAGTCTAAGCAAAATTACTAGAAATGGTATGGATGCAGGTACGCCATTGACTGCGACACGCTGCCGTCTCGGATAGTGCCTGTAACCTATGTATTGTTCACTCTGATACAGTTGAAGACACATTCAAAGTTGCCAGCTTTTTTAAAAAACAGATGAAAGCCCCAGAAGTAGTAAGGAAATAAATATAAAAAGTACTTCTCAGCCAGTTATCTGTAACTTCTACACTGACAGCTGATTTTTGATGAATAACAGTCGTTCACTTAATTTTCAGCTCTCTCTCGTTCTCGCACACCAGCTTCATTCGTTCATCAGCAGTACTTCATGCGGAATAAATGTGTACTGCATTTGCAAGCTGCTATCTGACAAAGCCGACAAAATGTGCCGGTTTTCCTTGGTCACATCATTTGCTGGAGGTAAATTGAATGTTCATCCCAGATTTGGAACTGCAACCGGATGAACGATTGAGGAAAACATGCAGGAATGAGTGTGAAATGTTGATGTGATCAGTAACTGATTTTTATCAAGGGTTACGTATACGACGTTTTCCGAAGTAGTCACTGCAACACCGAATAGCTTTGTTGACCCTGGGTTAACAATTACGCAGACAATGCACATTAGCAAAATTGCAACACAGATAACCAAAGTGCGTTCACCTTACTGGTAAAGGCAGAGCCTTGCAACACACTATGCATGTGAGGTTTCAGTTGGTCGAATGAGACAGTGTCACGGAAACGTAGGAGTGACAACAATATAGCATGTTCAACGCTGATATATTGAGTCGAGATGTGAAATTCCAGTATACACCCTATCAGATAACTAATTGCTACCAACCCACTTATGTCTTCAGCAGACTGCGTTAACTTTATAGACAGTTCTTTTGTGAAAAGTCGGCCGATGATCAAAATGTGTGCTAGTTGAGGGATAACCGGAAAACTGTAGACCCGTAGAGATTTGCCGCTGGATCTAGTTGGCTGGCATAATGACGCTGGCTGGAATATGTGAGTAACAGCTGTGCAAAACGGGGAATATTTAAAAACGAGAAATATACTAAGTGGAGAACAAGAAACATAGGATCCTCCAGGAAGTTGTTTGACAAGTCTAGAAAAGGTTTAAAATCCTAGAGCAGGTTTCTGTGAGAAAGTACATGAGAGCAATGCAACCAATTGGAGAGTATGCATGCATTCAGAAAACCTTGCTTCAATTAGTATGGAGATGCTTACAACTTCAAACACATAGACGTTGAACCTTCTGATTTCGATGTATAGATTTCAACCAATAATTAAAACATCCCAAGGCAAGCAATCTTCTCAGTACAGGTTGATGAGGACGGCCGTTAGATCGATATCACTGTTGTAATCTGTTAACTTCTGGATTCTGCATGCTACAAATGTCCGGTGAATTTAACAGTGCAGTTTTGGGCACATGCTGCAAACTGCTGAACAGTAGTCTGCATAATATACTATTGAATTCGAGCTAATCTACGTAGATTCCTGTTGTGGCTACTAATTAAGTTTCAAACTCGGACCTACTGGTTTATGGACGTTCGTTTTGCTTAATATATTTGCACCCTGACTGGTGGGAAGTATCCATCACGTAATGTGTCAATAGCTCCTGCAATTCCATTTGCATGGATCAATTTTCGTGTTGCTGATAACAACCCATCATAACCGGATTGATCTATAAGCCAGCTGACTCAATCGTTCACTTAAAAGTTATGCTTATTCGGCTCCGGCAGAACGATACTGCAATTACTTTCGTATTCTCACTGACAGCAACAGCTGACATTTTGCTGTCAAGACAAATGGGAGCTGTTCAGTTTTATTCCCGGACATTTGTTATGACCACTAAAGGGTGACTTCTGATGGGTGGCGTCATGTCAACAAACAGATAGAATTACCAATGCGTATCGAGTGGATCCAGGGTTAATTTACAACCCTGGATATCACATGACAAAAAAGTTAGACGTCTTTTTCTAATCTGGTTATGATCCGTTGTACATTTTGATTTAGCTCATGTGATTTACTTAGTAGGCAATATCAAGCAATCTTTTCACTGCCTATTTTTGTTCATTCATTTAGTTTTTTTATTCAGTTTTCAAATCATTGGCGCAAGAACCACCAACGGACAATGTGGAAACAGACTTTATCAGCTCAATGAATTTGAAACATTCAAAACCGTATATAATGGCCACAACACTGGCAATAACCACGGCGGGTCACTTCCTGGTAGGATTCGCTGATGGCTCTATTATCCAGCATTCCAGATCTCCCGGTCAAATCGTCTATCCACGTCAGTTTCATCGTCCAGCAAGTCGGGCAGCGGTGTGTTCTTTGGTTTCGCATCCCGAACGGTCATTGAGCATCGTTCTGTCAGGTAAAGTCGTTTCTTCGATATGATTTTCTATCACATCTCTGGACTAATCCGTTTTAGGAAAGGATTTTTGACAATCGATTCGGAAGTGAGGAATGACGTCATCATCCTTCAGGTTGCAAATCGGGGAAAACTATTTTGATTCATTAAAAAGTCACTTCGGACGATCAAATTCTTACACTTCCAGATTTTCGAAGTTTTCAGCGGCCCGCCACAAGATTCCTTAAGCATGTTGGCTAATTTGTTACAGGTTTCTCATCTGCCGTTTGATTGTTGTGTTTAACGTTATGATACTTCGCGTTGTGAGTGATAGATTTATCTGAAAGTGCTGCTTTTTGCTTATAGTACACCACTGTCAGAGCCCTTGAATCCTTGAGCCATAGCACTCATTAGTATGGGTGTCCGGCTATTTGTCTGAACAAATTCAACTAACCTGTTCGACATTTCTTGTCAGATAGATTCTATAAATCATTAAACAAGCTTTTTGCTTTTGCTCAGACGCACTGGCAATTTGGAAGTTCCGTTCTCATGTTTCAGAGCCACTTTCACGTGAGTACTCTTTCCCTCCATTAAACAAGGATCAAGTGACCAGTGAAGTCATCGAAGGCAAATAACTTGGAAGGTATTTTCCCCTGAATAACAACTAATGTAGCGAAGCGGTGACAACCACAACAGAACTGCTTCACAGAGGTCGCTTGGATTTTGCTTGTAACTTGTTAGTCATCTGCAGGTTATAAGCATGACATTGGTTATAAGCCATAGCGGTTATGTGCAACCGGTCCTGTCTACGTACCATTATAGCTAGTTCGTGATCTCTTCAGAAATCAGTGAGAATTCTGGGAAGATAACAAAGCAGCTTGCAGTCTTCTAAATTTTTAACTGTTTTCCCAGCATTCACTCATACGTTCACTCTTTGTGAACAATTGCACCGAGCCTAACCACATGAACCTCACTGAATTTTCAACGTTGACAACGTCATGATATACAATTCGACCTTTGGTAACCACGAGAAATCAGGTTACGTTAGCGCCATTTCTTACTAGATAACACTTTTTAATATAATTTGAGACCGGCTGTTTGATAATGGTTGTAAACATCCGCTAAATGTTGTGTTTCATGAGCATAGTAATATGCATCGAAATCATAATACTCAACCAGTGAGCTTAACATACGCAGTTCTATTCAGGTTGCATTCAAAGTTCTTAGCTATTGTCAGATTAATTTTATCACTGACCGTGGTGTCGTTGGTTGTAGGTCTGTTTATGTACTGTACGGCATGCCAAAGCGAATGACTTTACGTGTGTACTGTTAGTTCACTTCATTTTTAGTGCCAATTATCCTAGATTACTTTGGGTTTTGCAAGTAGTAACGTTTAATAATGGATGTTACTTTCGTAGTTCTAGTTAATCGGTCACCAAAACTAAATCTGACTGCCTTACATTTTCAATTAAAATTCACCTTCATATTTATTTTCCAAGCGGCTTATTTTGTGCCACAACATATTCCTACAACATATTGCATTGAATTGAAGGCTTCAGTGTTCTTTTAGTAAAATTCATCATCAAGGTTGTTTTAGTTTGTCCTTTTGTACGTTTTTGAAAAACAGTTTATTTTGGTCATGTTATCATCGTCCTGTTTAATATCCTCCTATTTCAGCCTTTATGAAGTTCACATTTTACTCTCAAAATGGTAATTCCATGCATGTTGTCACTGTTCACCAGAATAGGACACAGGCTTGTTCATCTAACCATTTACATTAACAAGAACTATGTATTTTCTGTCAATCGTTTTTTCATTACAAAATAACGCAAAGGACGCATCTGAGTCTTGGATTACCTCAAGGTCCATGTACGGCTCATAGTTTTGTCATTCTCCGGTAAACTAAGTTTTGTAGCACGGCTATCACAATCATTGCCTTGTTTTATACAGAGCAGTTATTTTCCCACTCTGTTTTCTAGCTTGCCAGTCGAAATGTGGGGAAAATCCCGAACCAAAAAGCATCATTCCAGAAATGAGTTGTTTATTTCAAAACAAATTCAGATGTAATGTGCGACATTTATCTTCAGTTAGGAGAATAATTTTTTAGGTTTTGTTTTGTAGGTTTTCTTTCATCAAAGAGTGTTCTGTTCGATTCATTTAATTAAAAGAAACGGGGGATAAGCAGCGGCATAGCTTGACAGCAAAAGTATATTTTTACATGTGAAACTACTTTGACGGTATTTCAGTGCAATCGTTTGAGAAAACACAACATTTTGCATGTTGTGCATGCATTGTAATCTGATGTACTTATGTACCTATTTACTAATCTGATGTTTTGTGGGATGTTTCAGAGACCACCAGTAGTTCTAGCTTTGATACCCATGGGTACCTTTCAAAGTTAATAGATTTATACATAAATGTGTATACGTAGATGGAATGTATAGTAATGATCCAGTTCACCAATGACGATAGAAGACACATACATCGCGAGATGTTAACATTTCGTTTACTCTCTTCAGTCACGAACGTAACATTAGAATATATAGGACATGCGGATAGCAACAACAATAGAAACAATCAACGATTGGGTTTACATGAAACAAGGACTGTTATCAGTTCCAGGGCAGACAAACTGCGTGAGTCAACAGTTTATGCACACACAGGACCGGACGGCGAGTATTGATTAACATTGCCTCGGAGAAGGCAAGCAATTTCGGATTCCGATTACGCAACAAATACTTGAAACGAGTTGGTGAGTTCAACAAACGTCATCTGTTTCCTTGATGTGCTTAGCAGTGGATGTGGTCGAATTTCGTCTCAATCGCTCTGTTGCCATTGCATGTTCCGTCATGGCGCGCACCAACCACGTGGGCATATGCTCAGCCATTCTATGTTGTAGGATTCGATCCATTCTGCCGATATATTCAGTCATATAATATTCAATCATCCATGTATTACTAACGTGATCAGAAAGTAGACTGTCTCAGACCGCCATTCACCGTCACAATGGTGTTTAGTAAACTAGGGGAAGAAAACCAACCGTTTTAAAGTGGGCATAATAACTAGGATCGGGATGGAAGTAGGTATGCCATTGACGACTGTACACTGTCATATCAGATAGCTTTTCAAGCCAGTGATTTAAGTAACCACAAGCACCGAAACAGGGCGAGTGATACTTACGCGCTGTCAGAAACTTCATATTTCGTGATCACTTTGCTGTTTAACCACTCAACTGAAGGTGGTCTCAGTAAATAATACCCTGCACAGTAAAGTTTCGCCGGCATGCGAGACACGTGATCCAACCATCACAGGTTGTGTAGATTGGTTAGCTGACCAAGTGGTCACGTATTCCGAACATTCCGGAATACGCGATGGTAAATGGCCACATTGCTCACGTGATTATCCCATTTGATATGGGCTGTTCGGCGGAGACAACGCTGGTCACATATAGTAAATCTGTCTATATTTTTACGCGAACAGGTCAGGTTTGCGAACCATAGAGCAAAACAGAACGCAAGTATGTCTTTCCTTTCAGCGACAACCTGACGTCTTTTCAGTTACAAATGGCACTGATCAGAAGGACAACAGGCACCTTTGTGATCCTCGCAAATATCATATCAGTTTCTTTACGAATTAACTAGATAGTGCTATGTGAAACTGTCCACAAACAATAGGTAGACGTGAGAATGTCGCAGTCTTGAAGTAGCACCGTACAGTTTGAAAGTGTGAGGCGCATTCTACAAACGACCGCGAGATATCGGAAGTTATAAAAAAACCATCAAGAAATGCATCCAAAAACCAACTGAAACTTGAGGTGTTACACAGTAACATTGTGGAGCTTTTTTCGATGCCTATTCAATCACCTTTGTACATCATACTTTATGCCAACGAAAGCTGAGTATCGGTATAAGACGTCTGAACACTTCAAAATAGCCGCTTATTAATAATCTTAGTGTAACACAGGTAACATGAAGCGCCTATGTCATGAAAAGTATGGGTTAGCTGTCAGAGAATTGTTTAGATCGCCGAAATCTGCGTGGCTATAGCAGCGCCTTGATTCACACAGAAGTGGTCGTCGATCTACCAACCAAAACGATTAATTATTCCCTAATTCGCCTGACACAACGTTTTCCGTATTCATTAGTATAATATGGCGAAAGAACTATAGCGACACTGTTTGCATGTAAAGACTGTGTGTATACATACAAGTAGTTTCGCCATAACAATTATTAAACAAAGTTAACAGAACAAAGTTTAAATCGTTGTTCGATATTAAATAGGATCACTTCTTCTTGTCTTACTATCTGGTACTCAAAGTATTTCAACTGTTACCCGAACAACTGGGAAGTGTGGTACACGCGTTGTCCATTATGTTGATGATAATCAGGTAATTTGATTTGGCGAAAGCATGTTCACATGGAACATTAGCCTGTTCTGTGTATGTATGTGTGTGTGGTGAAAACAACACGTTGTGTTTGCCAACTTAAGAAATACATAGTGTTTATAGGGAGTCATATTTGGCCATGTTATAGAGATTGGTAATCTTTCTCTCAGATGCCAATAATCGCTGCGATTAGGCACAGTCGTTAAGAAAATATACACTTATAGCCATTTCATTGTCTTTAATCCCATCATCATAATGCCATCTTTGATAGTGCGTTTGTGAGACGTTGTTTTTCAAAGGGATACCGCGTCATCCTTCCTCCTCCCATAGTTATCAACCGAAGAGAGTGGACATAATTGGATAAAGCTGATACTTGACCGTCGTAACAGTACGCGAATAAACAAACAGTAGCCCAATTTGGTGTAGAGAGTAGGTGAGTTAATGTCAGTTTATAAGCCTGTTTGTCCAAACTCAGACATCTGACTATTAGATTCCTGCACCTTAAACACTTAATTTAGTTGCAAGTGAGAACATCTTGGCTCCCCTGAGGTGCTCATCAATTTAGGTTAGTTAATCGAAATGTGATTTGATCAATATAGTAACCTCTACACTGATGAGGTTTGATTCTTATAACAGCGGAACGTTTATGATGTTGTCCGTGCAAAATGCTGTTTTAGTGTTTACGTGCTTGAAAGCGCGGAGCCCTTTGAACGCTCCTTTATCCAATTCGAAGTACTGTTTGTACCTTTGCTGTACGATGCGTTTCTGTCAGACGGTGAAGGGTTTTAGTTCATTAATATTTTCACACGAAGATCTGTGTATGCATTGTGTACCGTCATACAATCCGACAGTCTCTACCCCTTTGGTGTTCACATCAACAATTAGATGGATGCCAGTGGCAGATCCTAGTAGTGACATATTGTGGTGGATTATCAAGCCGGAGGTGAGAGTATTCCAACACTTGGCGGAATACCTCAACGCGGAAGGGAGGTCCGTCCAAAAGACCATAGCGAGCAGATCGAGGACAACGTGGGCGACCGAATGAGTCATCACTCGACTGGATCGGACCAACGGGCGAGGCACGGCAGGCAAAATAAGACGGATGGCCTGATCGGGGGCGCCGTTATTCCAACACTCAAGGGAATATCTCGACACGGTCGCGGAATACGGTCAAAACCCACAGTGGATAGATTGCGGACAACACGAGCGACCGGACGAGCTATCGCTCAACAGGATCGGATTAACGGGCGAGGAGTGGCAGGCGAAAAACCCCCGGTAGAAGGCGCCGATCACACACGTAAACCGGGCAGAAGTGCACACGACGCGTGAACGGAAACCTGGACGTGTTGTGGACTGGATTGATGACTCATAAACGCGAGCGCGTGCATAGCGTGGTAACTAGCGTGTTGGACAATAAAGATTGTGCTTTATTGGACGCCTTCTCGCTACAATATGACTATGCATGACACAGTTTGTCTTCACAGAATGGATTGAGTACATTGTGCAGTTATCAGGTTGTCAACCTTTAAAGCATGATCAATGCATATCGATGGAGAATGTTCGTCTCGTTTCTACAATATGAACTGATCTGTAACCCAAGTTACCAATGGGATGAAAACACCCCAGTGACTTCATTAATAAAAATTGACATAGTATGACATTGAAAGAAAGAACGAAAAATCGCATTTGTTGCCGTTTCACACTTTCCATCCTTAAGGTAGAAAAAGTTACTGAGGGTTGCAATGAACTTATACCGATGTGTCCATGAGAATAATTGAAACTAAGTATAACCCAAAAATAATGAAACGTGAGGTTATAGACGTTACCCTTTCAATTACCATGTACAGAATTCAACACAAAGTGAGTGTTGATGAAGTCCTTGAATCAACTTGTCCAGTGAAATGTCGGTTGTCAAAGTGTTACCACGATTAACTGAGGGAAGTTTGGCAAAATAAGTTTATTATGATTATGTTAAGAACTTGTCAATTTCTGTTTTTAAGATTTATCACGAGACTGTAATCCATTTGCCTATGCCGTTCCGGACTTCATGTGCTAGTGCATTGCTTTTTACGTTTAGAACGTTTTTCACGTAATTTAAAGCTTGGGACCAAAACGTCCAACGGAAGGGGCCAGCTAGAAAGTCTATGGGAATGCGACAGCTGCGATCAATTGTGGGTGATGTTCAAATCATTGGCTAAATGAATACGGCCAATCCCATGATCAATATGGCGCTTGAGGGTCAGAAACTTTTGAGTGATTGTGTTATTTGTTCACTGTTTACACACAACTCTGCATTCCATCGAAACCGGTTTGATCCTTGGTTTTACGCTTCTGTGAAAAAAAGTGGGAACGAGAGTGCAGTCAGCAACTTTTTACGAAACTAGCAAAATTCTTATCTTCACGGTCCAATGTCTCACAAACATCACTTTTATAATGAACCACATTAATTTATTCCCAGAATCAACGCTCTTTCGATTTAGACATAAATTGTAATGGATAGGTGCAGAACGGGGAAGAGAGAAACGATTGATTTCCATTATCTTTATGGTAGCCGGGCGGAAAATTCTGCAAGTTATAGTTGTGACGTAAAATCATTAATAGCTTGAGTTTCGTAGCATTGCAGCAAACAAGTAAATTGATAACCGGTAGATAAGTAGTAGGAAAATTATCGCACTACAACTTTCTTGTTACTTTAAACTTAATAAGGTTTCTAGATCATTTTACAGAAGCTGGTAGAACGTTCAGAAAGCCGTCATTATCATTCTCTAGTATTCCCTAAACATAGGAGCTCGTTTTACATGGCAGGCTATGTCTTTTATGACTCACTTTCAACTAGCAAGCTTGGAAAGTGACGTCAGCGCCGTTTGTCTTCGTTCTAGATGGAACAATATTTCGATTTCGATTACCTGTTATTCCTCAAGGGATACGAGTTTCAACTGAAACACTTACTTCTGTTTTTCTTGCTGTCGTTGGTTGCTAAACGACATTCAGTTGTACGTGTGTAATGTAGTGTGTGTGTGTGTGTGAAAACAACAGTTGTGTTTGCCAACTTAAGAAATACATAGTGTTTATAGGGAGTCATATTTGGCCATGTTATAGAGATTGGTAATCTTTCTCTCAGATGCCAATAATCGCTGCGATTAGGCACAGTCGTTAAGAAAATATACACTTATAGCCATTTTATTGTCTTTAATCCCATCATCATAATGCCATCTTTGATAGTACGTTTGTGAGACGTTGTTTTTCAAGGGATACCGCTCATCCTCCTCCACATAGTTATCAACCGACAGAGAGTGGACATAATTGGATAAAGCTGATACTTGACCGTCGTAACAGTACGCGAATAAACAAACAGTAGCCCAATTTGGTGTAGAGAGTAGGTGAGTTAATGTCAGTTTATAAGCCTGTTTGTCCAAACTCAGACATCTGACTATTAGATTCCTGCACCTTAAACACTTAATTTAGTTGCAAATGAGAACATCTTTGGCTCCCCTGAGGTGCTCATCAATTTAGGTTAGTTAATCGAAATGTGATTTGATCAATATAGTAGCCTCTACACTGATAAGGTTTGATTTCTTATAACAGCGGAACGTTTATGATGTTGTCCGTGCAAAATGCTGTTTTAGTGTTTACGTGCTTGAAAGCGTGGAGCCCTTTGAACGCTCCTTTATCCAATTCGAAGTACTGTTTGTACCTTTGCTGTACGATGCGTTTCTGTCAGACGGTGAAGGGTTTTAGTTCATTAATATTTTCACACGAAGATCTGTGTATGCATTGTGTACCGTCATACAATCCGACAGTCTCTACCCCTTTGGTGTTCACATCAACAATTAGATGGATGCCAGTGGCAGATCTAGTGGTGACATATTGGTGGTGGATTATCAACGGAGGTGAGAAGTATCCAACACTTTGGCGGAATACCTGCAACCCGGCGAGAGGGATGGGTCCGTCCAAAGGACCCATAGCGAGCAGATCGAGGACAACGTGGGCAACCGAATGAGTCATCACTCGACTGGATCGGACCAACGGGCGAGGCACGGCAGGCAAAATAAGACGGATGGCCTGATCGGGGGCGGGGCCGTTATTTCCAACACCTCAACAGGAGATATCTCGACACGGTGGTCCGCGAATACCGTTCAAACCCACAAGTTGGGATTACGATTTGCGAGACGAACGGCGAGCGAACCGGAGCGGAGCTGGATCGCGTGCAACAGGATCGGATTACACGGGCGAGGAGGTGAGCAGCGAAAAAAACCCCCCTGGGCTAAGAAGGCTGCCTATGCTAGCACACCGTAAATGGGGCAGAAAGCTGCACACGACCGCGTGAAAGCGGAAACCTGGGCGTGTTGGTGGACTGGATTGATGGAATCAATATAACCACGGCGAGACGCCGTGCCATACGCGTGGTAACACCGTCCTAATGGAACAATTAAAGATAGTGCTTATTCGCGACGCCCTTTCCGCTACAATATCGATTATGCATGGACACAGCTCTGACATACATCGCGAGATGTTAACATTTCGTTTACTCTCTTCAGTCACGAACGTAAAACATTAGAATATATAGGACATGCGGATAGCAACAACAATAGAAACAATCAACGATTGGGTTTACATGAAACAAGGACTGTTATCAGTTCCAGGGCAGACAAACTGCGTGAGTCAACAGTTTATGCACACACAGGACCGGACGGCGAGTATTGATTAACATTGCCTCGGAGAAGGCAAGCAATTTCGGATTCCGATTACGCAACAATACTTGAAACGAGTTGGCGGGGTCAACAACGTGACCTGTTTCCATGATGTGCTTTGCAATGGATGAGGTCGGATTTCGTCTCAATCGCTCTGTTGCCATTGCCTGTTGCGTCATGGCGCGCACCAACCACTTAGGCATATGTTCAGCCATTCTTTGTTGTAGGATTCGATCCATTCTGCCGATATATTCAGTCATATAATATTCAATCATCCATGTATTACTAACGTGATCAGAAAGTAGACTGTCTCAGACCGCCATTCACCGTCACAATGGTGTTTAGTAAACTAGGGGAAGAAAACCAAACCGTTTTAAAGTGGGCATAATAACTAGGATCGGGATGGAAGTAGGTATGCCATTGACGACTGTACACTGTCATATCAGATAGCTTTTCAAGCCAGTGATTTAAGTAACCACAAGCACCGAAACAGGGCGAGTGATACTTACGCGCTGTCAGAAACTTCATATTTCGTGATTCACTTTGCTGTTTAACCACTCAACTGAAGGTGGTCTCAATGAAATAATACCCTGCACAGTAAAGTTTCGCCGGCATGCGAGACACGTGATCCAACCATCACAGGTTGTGTAGATTGGTTAGCTGACCAAGTGGTCACGTATTCCGAACATTCCGGAATACGCGATGGTAAATGGCCACATTGCTCACGTGATTATCCCATTTGATATGGGCTGTTCGGCGGAGACAACGCTGGTCACATATAGTAAATCTGTCTATATTTTTACGCGAACAGGTCAGGTTTGCGAACCATAGAGCAAAACAGAACGCAAGTATGTCTTTCCTTTCAGCGACAACCTGACGTCTTTTCAGTTACAAATGGCACTGATTAGAAGGACAACAGGCACCTTTGCGATCCTCGCAAATATCATATCAGTTTCTTTACGAATTAACTAGATAGTGCTATGTGAAACTGTCCACAAACAATAGGTAGACGTGAGAATGTCGCAGTCTTGAAGTAGCACCGTACAGTTTGAAAGTGTGAGGCGCATTCTACAAACGACCGCGAGATATCGGAAGTTATAAAAAAACCATCAAGAAATGCATCCAAAAACCAACTGAAACTTGAGGTGTTACACAGTAACATTGTGGAGCTTTTTTCGATGCCTATTCAATCACCTTTGTACATCATACTTTATGCCAACGAAAGCTGAGTATCGGTATAAGACGTCTGAACACTTCAAAATAGCCGCTTATTAATAATCTTAGTGTAACACAGGTAACATGAAGCGCCTATGTCATGAAAAGTATGGGTTAGCTGTCAGAGAATTGTTTGGATCGCCGAAATCTGCGTGGCTATAGCAGCGCCTTGATTCACACAGAAGTGGTCGTCGATCTACCAACCAAAACGATTAATTATTCCCTAATTCGCCTGACACAACGTTTTCCGTATTCTCATTAGTATAATATGGCGAAAGAACTATAGCGACACTGTTTGCATGTAAAGACTGTGTGTATACATACAAGTAGTTTCGCCATAACAATTATTAAACAAAGTTAACAGAACAAAGTTTAAATCGTTGTTCGATATTAAATAGGATCACTTCTTCTTGTCTTACTATCTGGTACTCAAAGTATTTCAACTGTTACCCGAACAACTGGGAAGTGTGGTACACGCGTTGTCCATTATGTTGATGATAATCAGGTAATTTGATTTGGCGAAAGCATGTTCACATGGAACATTAGCCTGTTCTGTGTATGTATGTGTGTGTGTGTGTGAAAACAACAGTTGTGTTTGCCAACTTAAGAAATACATAGTGTTTATAGGGAGTCATATTTGGCCATGTTATAGAGATTGGTAATCTTTCTCTCAGATGCCAATAATCGCTGCGATTAGGCACAGTCGTTAAGAAAATATACACTTATAGCCATTTCATTGTCTTTAATCCCATCATCATAATGCCATCTTTGATAGTGCGTTTGTGAGACGTTGTTTTTCAAAGGGATACCGCGTCATCCTCCTCCTCCACATAGTTATCAACCGAAAGAGAGTGGACATAATTGGATAAAGCTGATACTTGACCGTCGTAACAGTACGCGAATAAACAAACAGTAGCCCAATTTGGTGTAGAGAGTAGGTGAGTTAATGTCAGTTTATAAGCCTGTTTGTCCAAACTCAGACATCTGACTATTAGATTCCTGCACCTTAAACACTTAATTTAGTTGCAAATGAGAACATCTTGGCTCCCCTGAGGTGCTCATCAATTTAGGTTAGTTAATCGAAATGTGATTTGATCAATATAGTAGCCTCTACACTGATAAGGTTTGATTTCTTATAACAGCGGAACGTTTATGATGTTGTCCGTGCAAAATGCTGTTTTAGTGTTTACGTGCTTGAAAGCGTCGGAGCCCTTTGAACGCTCCCTTTATCCAATTCGAAGTACTGTTTGTACCTTTCTGTACGATGCGTTTCTGTCAGACGGTGAAGCGGTTTTTAGTTCATTAATATTTTCACACGAAGATCTGTGTATGCATTGTGTACCGTCATACAATCCGACAGTCTCTACCCCTTTGGTGTTCACATCAACAATTAGATGGATGCCAGTGGCAGATCTAGTGGTGACATATTGGTGGTGGATTATCAAGCGGAGGTGAGAAGTATCAACACTTGGCGGAATACCTCAACGCGGAAGGGAGGTCCGTCCAAAAGACCATAGCGAGCAGATCGAGGACAACGTGGGCAACCGAATGAGTCATCACTCGACTGGATCGGACCAACGGGCGAGGCACGGCAGGCAAAATAAGACGGATGGCCTGATCGGGGGCGCCGCTGTCTATTTCCAACACCTCAACAGGGAGATATCTCGACACCGGGGCCGGAATACCGTTCAAACCCACAGTTGGGATACTGATTGCGAGACCGAAACGGCGGAGCGAACCGCGGACCGGATGCTGGATCGCTGCAACAGGATCGGATTAACGGGCGAGGAGTGAGCAGGCGAAAAAACCCCCTGTGTAAGAAAGGCGCCGCTATCAGGGCACACCGGTAAACCGGGCAGAAGTGCACACGACGCGTGAACGGAAACCTGGACGTGTTGTGGACTGGATTGATGACTCATAAACGCGAGCGCGTGCATAGCGTGGTAACTAGCCTGACTAATGGAACGAAATTTCAAAGATAGTGCACTTATATCGACTGCCCTTCCGCTAAATATGATTATGCATGACACAGTTTGTCTTCACAGAATGGATTGAGTACATTGTGCAGTTATCAGGTTGTCAACCTTTAAAGCATGATCAATGCATATCGATGGAGAATGTTCGTCTCGTTTCTACAATATGAACTGATCTGTAACCCAAGTTACCAATGGGATGAAAACATCCCCAGTGACTTCATTAATAAAAATTGACATAGTATGACATTGAAAGAAAGAACGAAAAATCGCATTTGTTGCCGTTTCACACTTTCCATCCTTAAGGTAGAAAAGTTACTGAGGGTTGCAATGAACTTATACCGATGTGTCCATCAGAATAATTGAAACTAAGTATAACCCAAAAATGAATAGAACACGTGAGGTATAGGACGTTTACCTTTCATTACCATTTCAGAATTTAACACAAAGTGAGTGTTGATGAAGTCCTTGAATCAACTTGTCCAGTGAAATGTCGGTTGTCAAAGTGTTACCACGATTAACTGAGGGAAGTTTGGCAAAATAAGTTTATTATGATTATGTTAAGAACTTGTCAATTTCTGTTTTTAAGATTTATCACGAGACTGTAATCCATTTGCCTATGCCGTTCCGGACTTCATGTGCTAGTGCATTGCTTTTTACGTTTAGAACGTTTTTCACGTAATTTAAAGCTTGGGACCAAAACGTCCAACGGAAGGGGCCAGCTAGAAAGTCTATGGGAATGCGACAGCTGCGATCAATTGTGGGTGATGTTCAAATCATTGGCTAAATGAATACGGCCAATCCCATGATCAATATGGCGCTTGAGGGTCAGAAACTTTTGAGTGATTGTGTTATTTGTTCACTGTTTACACACAACTCTGCATTCCATCGAAACCGGTTTGATCCTTGGTTTTACGCTTCTGTGAAAAAAAGTGGGAACGAGAGTGCAGTCAGCAACTTTTTACGAAACTAGCAAAATTCTTATCTTCACGGTCCAATGTCTCACAAACATCACTTTTATAATGAACCACATTAATTTATTCCCAGAATCAACGCTCTTTCGATTTAGACATAAATTGTAATGGATAGGTGCAGAACGGGAAGAGAGAAACGATTGATTTCCATTATCTTTATGGTAGCCGGGCGGAAAATTCTGCAAGTTATAGTTGTGACGTAAAATCATTAATAGCTTGAGTTTCGTAGCATTGCAGCAAACAAGTAAATTGATAACCGGTAGATAAGTAGTAGGAAAATTATCGCACTACAACTTTCTTGTTACTTTAAACTTAATAAGGTTTCTAGATCATTTTACAGAAGCTGGTAGAACGTTCAGAAAGCCGTCATTATCATTCTCTAGTATTCCCTAAACATAGGAGCTCGTTTTACATGGCAGGCTATGTCTTTTATGACTCACTTTCAACTAGCAAGCTTGGAAAGTGACGTCAGCGCCGTTTGTCTTCGTTCTAGATGGAACAATATTTCGATTTCGATTACCTGTTATTCCTCAAGGGATACGAGTTTCAACTGAAACACTTACTTCTGTTTTTCTTGCTGTCGTTGGTTGCTAAACGACATTCAGTTGTACGTGAGACCAATCGCACTTCAGATAATGAATTAAGTTATTTAATTTTGAGCTACTCTAAGTCAGTGCAGAAAGAACGCCGTGAGATGACGTTTATTTATAAAATTTTGTGATGGACTTCCGGATGAGGGATACTGGAAACTTTGAACAATTGTAATGATTTTATGACTTTAAAGTTAAAATCAAGTGTCATTCGTCAAGTGGCCAGAGTCGGGAAATCCGGCTACCGGAATATCTTATGGCATTTTGATAACTCGGCATAAAAGATGTGACCACTTAAAAAATTGTCAGAATTAAGAAATCCATAGCTAACTTTCAAAAGAATGCTTTATAGGCTCTGCAGAATAAAGAATTCAATCGCCCTTCATCGTACTGTACATATCTGTGGTTTGCTGGTGCAAAAACGTTACGGAAAGAGAAATGTTTGAGAATCATTCCCTAACCAACTGCAAACTAACGATACCGGAATACGCATATTCTAAAATACATTCTACTATACGCTGTACTCCTATATAATACTATATACTATACTATTATTGAGGCAGTGCTCAAAGGATTGGGAAGTATTTTCACATTTTCAACAGAATATACTACACATCAGTCGCCTTTCAATTTCATCAGTTAAAACTAATTGAATTAAATAAAACGTCATGTTGACTAATTTGAACACCTACAAGGTTTCTTCCAGAGTTACTCACTGATATTTAGATTAAAAAAGGCACCTTATAAAAAAATAGTATGGTCACTGATGAGTAGTTGGAAAGTTCACTTTCATGTTGAACCATGCTCCCGTCTGATCGCGGCTTTTGAATTCAGATGAGTTCTCCAGCCAGTTGCTTTCGAAAACGGGGCACCAAACTCGCGTTTGGTTTTTATTTGAGCTTATCAATAGTGCAGATCCTTGCCACGGCTTGAATTTTATATTAAGTCTAGTACTGCTTTTGAAAGAGGCTTGCTGTACAGTCTGCCTTATCTCAAGAATTTCAATCCAATGTGAACGATGTTCAGCTCGAAACTAACCATAGTCCTGGCTACTGATCAATATGCGGAAATATTACTTAATAGGTTTAACGAAATCAGACACTTCGACCTATCTCCAAAGTCCTAATTGCGGTGTTCTCAAATAAAGTTAACTGTCAATAACTGGGTCTCCTACCAAGGTGATTGAGCAGCCTGATCCCTACCAATAAGCGAACGTGGTTGGGTTCTCACGTATAATTCGGTTGTGCCCGAAGCGAGATCGATGGCGCTGTGCTTAAGTGTGGTCGGAGTCCAAATTCCACCCATGGAGAAGATGTTCACTGTTCATGAGATCTAACGCGAGCAAAACTTGAGCCCAGTACATTTTGTATAAGAAGTTGGCTAGCAAGTCTATCTGAATTCGAAAGCTTCAGTCAATAGTGAGTGGTGTTCAGCTTGAGAACTGTGTGTGTTTTTACAGTAGCAGCTTCGGACGATGAATGTTATTTTATTCTAGAACGCAGGGCTTGTGAATGCACGGTAGCTAAAATGTGTGTGTGCACGCACCACTTTCTACCATGGTCGCACAAATAGAGGGGCGATGTAACTAGACAGTGATGCCTGCCTTACTTTCACCCATAGCTGAGTTGTTTGTTTGCAAGGTGTTGGCACCTTGATGTTGAATGTTTGAATGTAGACGTAGCTATTTTTAGTAATTAGGTCCCGTCCCTTTCTTTCTTTTCTATCCTCTTCTTGTACAGAGTTTTCTTTTTCCTCACGGTTGTATGACAGTTGGGCATCGGTGAGAACTACTGATGTACTCCTGTCTATGATGATAATGATGATAATGTCTGTCAGAACAGTTATAAACAATGCGTTACCCAATCTATTTGGAAAATGGCGTATCAGACGCCATAAATATCGTTATACTTGCAATCATCTAGACGAAAATCGTACCACTGGATGTAGGACATTTTTGGAGGTCAAAATTCCCCTCGATTGACCCTGTCGCACTCTTTCCCGTGACCCCATCTAACTAGACGCCTGTTATTGTTATTCTCACAACCCGCGTCTAAAAGTACTAATTTCTCCCTCTTGCCTCCCTCAGTCATTGAACCTCACTCACCTGCCCACACACCCATTGTTGTCTGTCAGTCTCACCCTCCCACCCCTGTGAATACGGCCTTCTTATGGGCCGCCGTGAAACTGTCGTCGACTAATCGGTCTGTCCGATGGCCGGCTATTTAGTCACACATTAGACCGATCCGATCGCATTTCGTCGGTTCGTCATTGCCTGTCGGTCGCCTGTGCTTGTGCTTGTCGTGCCTGTTGGACCCTTGACGGCCTATTGCGGCCAACCATTGTACCTTATCCCACGAACGCAAACGAATTGAGGTTTGTTTCTTGTAATTGATTATATTGTTTATGTCAATAGTACCACGTTTCCAGCGACTTGACTTGGTTTTGATATTTGGCGTCGTTGGTTATACGTGCGTCACTCAAGCTGTAAGCTACAGCTACATGATGAGGTCCCCCCATCAGGTATGCCCCCTTCCTATGACACGGTTTCCTCTCTACCCCATCACGCACCCTGTGGACCAATCATGTGTCCGAAATGCGCTAGTCGTCATTCGTTTGCACTCGCAATAAATGTGCAGTATACGTCGGGAGGATGCATCCTC
>LOND01005272.1:0-14740 GCA_014220965.1 Paragonimus kellicotti
TCATGAAGATTAGCAAACAGGGAATACTACACATATCGTGATAAATGAGGTAGGCTGCACTGTTGCTTTCTGAACCCATTTTGGTAACGTCCCTCCATCCTAAGATGGAACCACCCATCAGTTTTGCTGACGTTTGTTGCAGTCATGCAGAAATAAGCAAATGTCAACATCATAATCGTCGCCATCGTCATCATCAACCAATTGTTTTTCGTCAAGTGAAGGTCACGGTGGGTTATGAATTCGGTTCAAATACTCTGACTTTTACTGGCAAGGCAGCTTTTTGCGTTTTGAAAGAAAGCATTTTCACTCTTGAATGACAACTCAGTGTTAACTTTCAGCTTGCCAACGTTATCAACGTTTTTTTTGCCGACATTCCTTCGCAGGTTATTTGGTGATAAACTGTATCAGGTGGCTATTATTCAGCTTCGCTTTTGTGAACAATCGAACCTCTTTGGCTGAAAAATCCAACTTATAAATACGTTTGGTCAAGCAATATTTTGACTACTGTTAGCTTGATTCTCGATTGTGTAAGGTTTTGTGGTAATTTACAGATCTTCTGAATCTTTTTGCGGACTAAATAGGCAGACAATGGCAGATTGAGACAAACCACCGTGACCTCTCTTTCGACATTAACAATTCGCCGTCCACTCAACGGAACTCGTCAAGTCCATCATAACAACTCCAATGCATTTGCCTGTAAGTTTGCTTCAATTAACTTGTTACACATTTATTGTATCCATTCAAGCAAATTGCCTCTTTAATACCTAGTATTTAATGTGCAACTTGTCCCGACATTTCATGGAATAATGTGAACTCTAAAAGTGGCTTCGTTTATTCGATCAACGCCAGATACTCTGCCTGACAAGGAAAGCCCAACATAGTCGGCAATGGCAACTCTGTCAGCAATGTTAATATCGGTGCCACTAACGTATTACTTTGTTCATTGTTTGACTTGGTTGTTTGCCATGAACGTTGCCTCAACAACTACATAGGTATTGCAACACATTTTTATGAGGCATTAAGACGGATTACTACTCACTACCACGTGACACGATGAACATCAGCCCTCATCTTGACATCCGCCACACGGTGTTACACGCAGGTCTTACAACTCCAAAACCTGTACAGTTTCCTTCAACAGAACAATTTAAAGGTAAGTACTATTTTTTTCAAAATTTTGGTAAATCCAAACGTTTTTTTGTCTACATGCTATATGTGTACTGTCATTGGTGTTACTCATCTTCTGATTATAAATAAATTTTGTAATATTATCTTCATGCTAGATACATGTTTTTCATCTTGTAGTAAATACACGAATAATTTCACTTAGTGCTCACGAATATTGTGAAGGGAAGTTGTCAAAAAAGACCAAACACGACATCACGCATAAACAAGCGAAAGTGGTTGGCTTGCAAGTAAGTGATAAACTAGGAGAGGAGTAAACGGTGTGAGACAAAAACATCAGCACCAATACAGAGAATACGAGAACTGTCTCGCAGATCAGAATACCACAGTTAATCAGAGGGTGCAAAAAAGAGAGCTTTGCTCTAACAACGCAAAGGCTGAACTGCACTTGGCCACGAACCCTAGAATGACATAGCATTCGATGAGGAGATAATGATAGCTGATTTGACGAGAATCCTCATCTGTGTTGAAATGGGCACAGTCTGCTGAGAGTCACATTCACTTTCGAAACGATGTGCATACTGCACGAACCAGCGATTAACGGTAAGTTTTGATAGCACTTTAACTCATTAGGTAGCTTAACCCAGAATGATAACCAATGTACTGTGTGCCAACATTACTAACTTACAATGATAATTAACAGTATAATGAAATCGTTGGGTTTCTGAAGGGCTCCATGTACGAAAACGGTCGGGTTAAATTAATGATTTACATCTGTAAAACGTGTGCATAGTAAGTTCACTTTCAAAACAAGTTGCCTATTTAAAGATTTCGGATTTGAGGCGGATCAGCCACACGTGTCAATTTGTCACTGGTGTCTACCAGTGTATTCCAGAGTATACCCCGAATAATGCACAGTTTACTCAAGCAGCCCATGATGTTGTTTGTCAGCGTTGTTACTGAGTATCATTTTCTCAGCACTTATGACCAAGTAAGTCAGAGTATGAGATTGACAAACTGTTGACATGATTTCGTAGATTGTCTGTAATGTGTAAAAATGCAGTTTTCGCAGATGTTTGATTTTAGTCCAGGTCCGAACGTTGACTCTGATTTCGAAAACAACATTTATAGCGTGTACATTAATCAGTTGTCTTCTATTGACCCTGATTCATTCATTAGTTCAGCTTATGCCTTTTTGATAAATAACCCTCAGACTACCTGTTATCAGGCCACATCAATTACCGTACTGTGTACAACCAAGTGAGATTTCCGGGAAAGACAACAATGGGTGTAAAGAGACAAATGCTTTAACTCGCAAATGAACTTGCTTGACTTGGCAACGCTTACACTGCGTCAATTTGCGTAGGACGCGTAATGAAAATACTCTATCTAGCACATCTACTCGTGGCACACGAACTTCGTCAAAGGACATGGTTGCGCGTATACGTGCTAACATCCAGCGTATCTCCATGTGGAGGCAACTGGTTGTTATGTTCAAACTGCTTGTAATAATAATCAACTTGGTGAATTTTGAAGTATGTAAAGCTAGACGTCATTTGTGATCCGAGGAGCCATTTGGTTCTAGTCATATTTGATTAGATTCACTCAGAAGTGTATGATATGTTATAGCTTGGGAATTGAACTGGTGGCCTTTGAAGTGTGAGTGGCGTGCGTCTTGCCACAACTTCACTTGCTTCCATAACCGCTTCACCACTCACTGATCACGTGACCGCACCTAACTGAAGATCTACGAGAGCTCACACACACGTATACACACAACCAATTTCACGCTGTACGTTCATATGACAGACGCATACCAGTTAACTGGTATCACTGTTGGCGTTACCAACTGAAGCAGTACTACAACGATCAATACCATAAAAAGAGAAAGCCTCTAGGTGAGAGCTGAACGTAGAGAAAATAACGGAACGCTGTTCACAAACTGTGATTTCTAAACTGAGAAACTCAGATACCAGGTGGGTGAGACATAAAACTGCACAGACCTCTAATTTCGGAAAGATGCCGGACATGTTGGTACCCAGGCAATCAAAGTAAACCAAACGCCGATAACCAAACGATGACAAAGGTTGAACAGAAAAAATCTAACATTCAATCAATCGGACTGACGAATTTCATATTTGGTTATATTTATTCGAATCCGGTGCCACTGATTTCACATGAGTTGACTTGTAGGCAATGGATCGACGTTTTTGTTATCACTTCAGATAATATGCAACTAATGGTAAGAATCATCCACGCTCAACACGATGAAAGTCAAGGATCATTTCACCCACACCAACTGACTGTACAGAGAAAAATGTACCCCACACACTTGCTGGACTCACTGGGGATGTAAATGGCCATCTTGTACAACCGGTCTACGTTCGTTGAGATTACTATCATCTGGGATCCACTCCCACAAGGATTGCCCCAGCTCAGGGAACCGGTTTATCCAATCCCGCATGCGTGTTGCAATCACCGATGGAGATAGCTTGGTTGTAGCTGAGTGATCGGCGATCAGTTCCTCGGCCGCAGCCATTTCGGCTCTCAGAGATTCTCTTTCTTCCGGTGTACTTCCACAAATACTGGGACCTATCATAACAAAACGGAATAGCATAAACACGTAATCTGACACTGATTAAAGACGTTCGTCTGTGTTTCGCAGGCTTACTCTAAGGTGGGTAAACTGGTTATACGTCTCGAGTTTTTAAAGCAGGCAACAAACATATTAATATTTTATCCTGAAAGCATTGAGTGTGCTACCTGCCAGCAGAAAGGAAAGGTATGTTAGACCTGTTGGGCCGATTGAACGCTGAGGGTATAGGGATGGGGCTGAAGACCATGTTCGAACTGTCAGATATGTTACAGTGAGAATATCTTGTTCAGTAAAAATGAGAGAGATGTTGACATGAATCAATAACTGTTGTAGACCCTCGAAAATATACGTTGGTTCGTTCTCGAGATAGGGGTGCGCTTGACAGAAATCGAACTCTCCTTCTGATAATAATTAACACGGAAATCTCGATCCCGAAAAATTACCGCAACTGTCCCGTGATCTGCTCCCAAGACAAGCCAAAAGACGCGTGCAAAAAACAAGCTTTGTTCCGCCCCAAAAACGTGTCCCAAGGCGAAAAAGAACAAAGTATTTATAGGGATGTAGTGACCAAAAAACACTCCCGAAACATCAAATAGAACCAGTTACCGAAAAATTGGGTCACTAATGCGCATAGCGGAATAAAAGTCGGACGGGTAAAAAAAACTAACCAAGGTCACCTCTCGACCGCCCTGAACAGTTCCGCTAAGTAGGATTGAGTCCATCGTTTTTTTCTCTCTCGAGGACGGAGGCGGTTTTGGACGGGAAAAAATGGACACCATCACAGAAACTCAGTGGGAGCAGACGCTACGTTATTAACGTCTTGTGATTCGGTGGTTAACACGACTAATAAAAATGAGGCGTGAAAGGCTAATCTCATATGTGGTCGGAAGAAATGTATGTATAAAATAACCCGGGTTTATGTAAGAAAACCAACTCGGTACTGGTACTGTTCGCAATATTCTTGGAAAATGAATGAATCATTCGACTGGACAAAGAACTCAATTTATGTGCAACTATAAATCTACTTGTTTATGAAATTAAAAAGCTGTGTTGAGTTTGAGAACGTGTGTTTTTGTTGAAGGCAGGCCAAAACAGATTGCAACTCATTTCGATAAAGAGGATGTTACCAGACTTTTCGTAACCATTTAACTTCGATGACTAGGCATGGAGCATAAGTTCTGCGTTATACAAACGATCTATCTCCATAAAGTTATCGAGAAGACAACTACTGTGCACACTAGTCAACACATTCCTCCCAGATCTAAGCCTACTGTTGACAAGAAAAAGCGAACTCTTTGTTATCGCGTTAGTGTGATGTTGTTTTTGTGACTTCCATGACAGAAGTGGTGCATCGTCTGTGTTCACATACAATCACAACACCTAGTTTTGTTAGTTCATGACAGGGCGTCTTGTGAATTCCGCTGTCTTATTGAGGGCGGTCTAGTTAACTGACGACAGCCCTGACCACTACCGTCTTGCTTTAGCATTTGTACGCAGACATTTGTAGCCATTTGAAAAACGTTTTTACCCGTGGACAAAGTGTGTGTTAGCCGCAACGAATCAAACTATCGACTAGTGGAATCAGTTATTACTGGCTGGGAGATCGCAAAATGGTTGATATACTACAGTCTTTTCAAAAATTTTCACTGCCAGTGATTGCTCCTTTGTCTTTCTAAGGATGTCATATTTGACAACCACATAGTGAACCTCAGCACAGAGGATCCCTCCGTACTCAAACTGATAACACGCTCCATGACACTGAGATAATCTGTCGAGCTCAGCAGGGTATGAGATATCGTGAGTAAAAGTTGCTATATCTAAACGTTCATTTATAAGATCAAACAGGAAACCAAAACTGTCAATACTCGTTGACTGCCTTAGACTTGCAACCTATCAAGCTTGAGCCACAGCTCACATGTTGGGTGTGATCGTTGAACAACAGTATCATTCTGTATGAATGATATAGACTACGCACCAAGATCATTTTGTATGTAGAATTGTCGGCGACTGTATAGAGCTGAACAAAGTACATTAACTCGCAAACGACCACTTCCTTGACAAAAATTTACAACCCACCAACAAGTCCGACTAAGACATTTGAAGTATCGGCAGTCGACTGCTGCTGAAATCAGGTGTATCACGTTCTACCAGCCAAAAAGCACGCACTAAATAAGTGTCCCATGAAGTCCGAACATCTTTTGTTTAAGAATCCATCACACCCAAATAGATTTCGTAATACCCTTTACAATAACAAGGTAACGAACTATGCTCACAATAACTCAACCTAACACACATTTTGAAGACGAAAATAAGTCTGTTTGTAACGTGAGTGCAGTGCAAACAATCAGTAAATTGTCACGGGAATTCGGACTTTACTATTGTGGAACGCGACGTTCATGTCAGATTTATGTGTCAGCAGGTGAGGTCACTGGGTCTCATTGCCTCAGTGTTCTGGCTACCGCTGGTCACGGTCGATAAAAATGGATTGTTGGAAAACGTCTCTACGTTGAAATATAACGCTGCGGTACTAATCAGCATACATCAATGAGTGCCGACGGACGGCACGAACATACGCTATTTCCCAACGGATTGTGCGGTCCATGACATTTCGTCAAACGGCAGATAATCGAAAGCTGCATTTATGAAAGAAACAAATTTAAGAATAAGCAGAACAGTGTTCAGAAATTGACAACATTCTCAAAGATACTGAACCAAATTTTGCTGTTGCTAGATTTACCGCCTCATTTGTGGACTCTGACGTGTCGTTTACCTTCATGGCGGTTCAACTTGTTGCGTGATCGACGTAAGCGTGGACAGCTAGTTTGAAAACTAGTACATTAAACTGCTTTTTTGTCCAGACACCTCCTGTATCTCGAAAAATGTCGTGCGCAACTTAGACTGGACGAAATAACATAAGAAACTCCTTTCCAGATTATGATGCCTAAATTTTAGTTATCCTAAGAGGGTTCTCTGGGATTCAATAGCGAACGCGGTTGCACGGCTAATATGCCAGCGGGCAGGCTGATAGTCACAATGATTGGTTGACTTTTACGGAATAGGAGGACACAGATGGGCCTGCAGAAGCAAGGAGTAAACAAGACTAGCGCACCTGGACCCGGCTACTAAACTGGCGTGGGTGCCGGCTAACAAGTGCGCGGTGGTTGCTGCGATGTGGGCGTGTACGCCCGACATGGAGGGCACGCGAATAACTCTTCTGACAAGCCGGTTATCTGGCTGTGGGTAAATAAGCGATCCATACCGACTGACGTAGGCTTCGGTTTCTCGTCATCCTCCGAACAACCGGGCTAGGTAGGGCCAGCTCTGTCTCGCCTGCTAGAGCGGTAGTAATTTGAGTAGCCGTGTGAGGGCTGCCATGACAATTGGATGCAAGGCTAAAATGCTTAGTGTAATAGCACAGAACGAACTATTCACTTGGAGCATCCACGAGCCCTGAATCACCTTCGTTGAAATGTAGGTATTTGTTGTGTAAAATACAGCTTCGTTTGTATAGTGCGTATAGTGCGTACATTCGGAACTAAAGGGCAGGTCTCAGTGCCAAGAGGACGAGGGACCAGAAGCGACTATTGCAACAGTGTATACGCACTATGGAGGACGTGTCACCATCGGAAGTGCATCAAGTTCTATCTGCTGGGCTACATGGGCAATACGGACTTGTTCCTGGTTCGCCATTGGGAGACCTTCAATAAACGACCACGCCGTCAACTGTCGTCATGACTCTTGACCCAATTCTGGTAGCGCCCTGTCTAGCAGTCCTTGAAGAGTGTCAGCGAACACGGATGGATCCGCTCCTTGTCCAAGCCTGGCCGCCTTGAACCGCCGCATGGTCCTCCTGGCGGTCGGCCGGGCTGTCAAACGCAGCCACCAGCGCTTCTTCGCAGCGGCCCACTCCATGTTCGTAAGAATTCTTCGTGCTGCGTCCAGCACCGCCTTCGCCCTGCCCTTCACCAGCGTCCGCAGGGCAGCCAGCTTCCCACGGTCGGTCTTGACTCCGACCACTTCGGCCACGTCCTCGAAGTCCTCCAGGAACGTCCGGACGTCTCCATCTTCGAACGGCTGCGGCCAGGGTATCTTCATCCTCACGTTCGTCACGGCACCAACTTGTTGTAAACGCAAAAGACGCTTGGTCTGCGGAAGTTGTTGATTGCATGAAATCCCGTACAGGTTATGTTAGAACATAGGACCACGAACGCGTACACTCATTTGTATGGCTGATGTGTTTCCACACACATTGGGCAGCGGTATATTGTTATCCGCCTTGATGACACGTCCTTTCTGGTGTGCATACACTCTTCCGATAGTCCCTTCTGGTCCTTCGTCTTCCTGGCGTTGAGACCTGCCCTCTTATTTCCCGAATGTTGAGGTACTCCCGGCACCCGACACTCAAATCGGCGAGAAGGCTTGCCTGTTTATACATGCATACCGGATTCTCAGTCCAACAATAAAGGGTAGCTTACTTATAGTATAGGTGTAAAGACTCGCTACGTGCGCAATGAAGCGGCTATTTTATTTGCTGGTCATTTTTATGGACTTGTAGTTAATCTAAATTAACATCGACTACCATTGTGCAGTTTTTAATGAAAACTACTGCTAGAGGGTTTCGACTGTTTTCGATGTTATTTGAAACGAATGGAGTTCCCACAGTAGATGTATATAGACTGGATTTCGAGTTCTGCCTGAACATGTATTCCAAACTCGAGAACATCCGCGCGAAGCCAACACAGCGCACTAAGTTGAATTTCCCAACCGCGGTCCAGAGAAAAACAGCTCCAAAACCCTCGAGTGAAATGAACTTGTAGGAGGGACAAGGTGCAAGGGCACATGTTATACATATAAAGCAACAGTTTCGCAATTAAAAACACTCCGCGAATAAGATAGCCCAGGCCCGTTATCAACGGGAAGAAGGATAACAATGTTGCCTCTATTTTCAAGCGGAAAACCCACAGGGTTTCGGCAAGACATCTATACGACATCACTCAAAGCATTCGATGCTCGTTATAGCGGGTGTCGAGGCGTTTTGGTTTCCACCTGTGCAAGTTTCATCAAAGAGTTGTGCTTTGGGAAAGTGGAAAGGAGAGCCGTTTAACGTAGTGTTGTTGTTTTTTGTTGACCTTGTTCATTAATTTAACATTGACTAATGATACCAGTTTCTCGGACGAATATTTGTTTTATCACCACGGTGAGCATAAAATAATCATTGTGCAGTGAAAAGACGCATGACTGCTTCCACCTGAAAGATTTGTCATGGTTCAGAATGCACATTCTCGCACGCTTGGACTCATACATATCCAAAGTGAGAGAGCAGCAAACGTGTCACTTGTTTTGTTGAACTAAGGTGCCAAAATTGAAAGCATGCAGAGCGCTGGTCAGCAGTGAAATAACTGCAATTTTCCCCCGCTTACGATGACCAATAGTGATCATTTTGTTCGCCTTTATACAAAACAAGTTAGCCTCAAAATTCCAGCGTCAGTGAATAAATTATGGTGAATTGGCACTGGGCGTTTATGCTTCTCATAGGTGAAAGATGGTACACTTCCTTTAATCTGGTCGAATCTGTTCTCTTTTTTGAGTAGTTGGCGCCGACACCAACCACAGTTCCGCTTGTAGTAGCTTGTGTTATATGCTGCGATGTGGTGAACTGTTCTCCACCAGGCAAAGCACCCACGTCTAATCTCCCATATCACGGTGCGTATCTGCCGTACTTTTCACCACAGGCCGCATAGGTTAAGATCAATCATGCACGTACCACCCTGCTCACTCTGTGGAATATGGCGGAAATTCGTTCTCTTACTTCGTTTTCGGCAGCAGGTGCGGCTGCCGTGTCCAGTAGATAGTCAGTCTAATCCAATTGTCGGCGCCCGCTGAATTCTGGCAAACAGACTGAGAAAACTGTGGATCCAACATAATTCATATAATGCCAATGTCAGACAAGACAGAGACAGCCACGCATCGAATATAATCACCCCCAGGCTGCAGTGCCTTCGGTTCAAATGGAATATCGTTCTCAACAGTCATCATGAAGCAATTCGCTTGCATTTCTATTACAATCCTATGGACGGCAGTTGCCGAAATAACAGCAACACTCCATAAGAAAGCTCATTTCGTCGGTACTCACCGCCATCCACTGACACGTCTGTCCTAGCTTGTATCAACTAATCACACCCGGTGTGATATAAAATAGTTTATGTGTCGATCTTGAACTAAATTCGACTTCGCATCGCATAATTCAGCCCGGATGCCGCAATTAGCTGCTCTACTAAGATGATATTTTCGACTGTGTGTAGTGAATATTTTGACTGAGTAAGGATTACTGTCGATGTTTTACTCTCCATGTCACTAGTCATCAGATACTGCCTTAACCAGATGCTAACATACCACAACAACGAGTTGATCTCTGAAAGAGAGCAACATTTGTTCTCGCGACGAGAATGTGCAACTGTCTTGTGATAAATGCCTGCTCCAATACGGCACCAGACACGCGGTAACATCAAGAAACATAGTAAGGCAGTTCCTAAATTCTGCAATGTCTTGAATGTACCATGTATATAAGGTCGTCAAGTTCATCTGTAAAGTACAAAAATTGGTCTCAATATCAATAGCTGTTTCCCTTAAACAGCATACTGTCCTGTTGATCGCAGTCCACCAGTGTGATCTGGTTAAGGCGTGATATTCATTCTAATCCAGCTTACGCGCGGCATTTTTCAAGACAGTGCAGTTCTCCAGCGATCAAAGAACTTTGATCTGCACAACATTTTTAAACTGGCTCGTCACCCCGATCTCAAAAACACCAGCAAGTCGATATCTCACGCCATTCACTCAATATGTGAAGTGAGGGAACAACACGACTCCAAATACAGACCACAAGGCTGAGAAATACCAATCGACATTCATCACTTTGGTGGCATGGTTATGAGACGTCATGTTGGATTCTACGAAAGGCCAACATACCTGAAGGCACAGCATGACACTCCTCAGATTCTACAAAAAAATCTGTTGGTTTTCGATCATTCTTCTGATAATTTGTAAATGTGTGCAGTACATGAATGCAGCTTTCTATTGTCTATCGTTTGGTGAAAAAATATTATGATAGCACAATCTGTTGGGAAAGTGGCGTATTTTAAATTTGCTCATTTGCACTCATCGGTGCATTTGTGATTCCCATCCCTGTTTCGTCTTCAATCCATCGGACGTTATTCAACAGCCATGTGTTATCGATCGTGATCAGCGGTGGCCAGAACACTGAGAGAATGGGACCCAGCGACCTCCCCTGAAATACGTGTGCATCCTCGCGCCAGACAGTCTGGCTGTGGTTACAGCGGTGCGTTCAGGCCGTTTGCTCACCCGACTCAATTAGACAGTCTGCTTTTGGGTAAGTCCTTGTGGATAAAATTCCCGTGGAATGATCTGAACTGCTGATCGTGTTTTCGGGTTCACAATCGTGGAACTATCCACAACCTCAATAAGATACGCATCAGAAATACGCGTTGGCAACCAACATATACCAGCATTATTGATTAGGTTTACGTCTGCATAAACTGCACTGAAATTCCTGAATAGCCTTATCGAAGTCAATTGATAAATGGATTAGCAACTGAAGTAGGAAGAAACAAGCAACAAGAGTCCTGTATCACGATGCGTAGACTTACAGAGACAAGCATGATAAGGCTGAGACGTGAAAAACGGATCCAGTATTTGAGCCAGGGTAGAAAACGATGACCAAATCAAGCTTGAAACTGAAAACTGCGATGGCAGAGATTACATACTCAGGCAGAGCATTCCACGCCATACAGGTGTGCCGTGAGAAAAAACTGTCTTCCCTCCAGTCGGCTATGTTATATCTCAATTTTAAGAGGATGGTCTATCAGGCTGTTCGTTCTTTAATCACCGACTTGCATGAATGGTCAGGAGTTTTGATGATCAGGAAGGTGAGCACTAGGTCACCCCCATTCCGACAGACACTTAGTACGTGATTATTCAGTTTCGTGAGGCGAGCATTATGGGGCCTAGTTTTGAACACATGAACTGCTCTGATGAGGCGCCGTTGAACAGTTCCGAGGAGCAATTTGTCATACTGAGGAAAGGACGACCGAAGAGTAGATCCACTTTTGAGGTATGGACAAGTGGAGCTATTATATAGAAACTGGTAACTGAAGGGATCAAAACGGTCCGAAAAGTAGTTGGACTAGTGCCAGAGCGTTCCTGGCCTATCTCATGTTTGCACTCACACTAAGGCAGTTCGACGGAGAATGGACAACGGATGTCCATATGTCCTTCTCCACGAGAACCGAATGAAGAAGGAAACCATTCAAGTAGTAGGTAATATTCGACAAGTGTCGAATGTGCATAACCTTACACTTATGTGTACGTATAGCAGATCAGGTTTGTTATGTGGCTTTCACGTTTGCTAAAATTGGGGACACAGCTTTCAATACTCGACTTTAAAAACTCAGGGTCTGTGAAACACATTGGTCAGTTTGTTTGACAGGGATTATCCGAAACTGTCTCAGACCCATTAACAGTACGATGTGTTCCCACTGTGAACGGAAAATATCATGAACGAACACCAGATGTTGAACGGATGAAACACTGTATTCAAAAGTTCTCAGGTGGTAGTTTACTTTGGCGAGGATATTCTGTTCGGTTAGTTAGATTTCGTGGACGTTCGCGTGGATCTAATGAAGTCACATGTTTTTACCATGTTCCTCAATAAATCACAGGATTGGCATAGTTGAATAAAAGCTGTTTTCCGCATACAGGGATACATTTCGTATGAGAACAGTGGAGTAGCATATTGCACTTTGTAGCATATTAGTGTATATCACAGACACTAAGTCAACTGGAAGTCTTGTAGGAATCATTGTCTCCATTGAATCCATGAGAGACGGTTGAATATTCCTTACTTTTTGCTACGATTATCTGAATCAGTTGGTCGGATGTGGTTTGAAAGGTACATTGTAATTCCTCATATACAGCTTCATTTCGAATCGGTCTGTTGTAACTGGCACTGGTCGATTGGGTGTCAGCCTGTTCCCTTCTGCAGAGTTGTTATCGATTGGTCGATTTCTGTGGGCTATTTCTAGTGTATCATGAGCAGTGTTATTGTACACTCCTGTCTAGACAGTGGACTGACTTGCTCGCTTGAATCGTGCGAGTCCCACAACTACGCGCGTAGAACGCTAGTCTCATTTCCGACACATGAACGAACTGACAATCTGTTCTCTTATCTGATCATAAATTTCAAACTTCCGTTATCACTCCATCGTCGGTGGCGTAACTGAGTTGGCCTTCCTTGCTTGGTTTTTTGCGTAAAAGCTGATGTGATCTATTTTGAATTCTGTGTTTTTATCTCGCTTTCGTTTGTTGTTTTGCAAGCGTTTCGTCGCCTAGTTATTCGACATTATGATAACTGTTTGACAGGAGTTGAAAGTTATGGTAAGAATGGAATGGGAGGAGTAATATTTGAAATATCGAACATTTGGAAGGGAACTTTGAGAAGAATGTAATAACCACTGTAATGTTAATATTAATTGTTGCGCTTTATAAACTATAGCCTATCCGCTTATATTTTTATGAACCATGTTTCTTTTCAGTCGTGTGGTCTCTGATTGGTTCGTTGATTTATTATGCTCCACATGATTGCCATCTGTAGTTTGTCTTGCGATCTGTGCCCTAATAAAATCACTTGTATACGGGGTTTATATTCATTCAAGTACTGCCAGGTTTTTCAAATAGAAATGATAGCTTTCCTTGTGGATAGTCATCGATATAATGAGCTTTCGGTCGTACTCGTTTACTGGCTACCTCTGTTGGTGTCACAGTTTGTTCAGTTTTCTTCCTTTTTGTCCAACTTAGCTACTGGCATCTTTTATGCGGTGGATGCAGATAGAATACTTTTAGTGTTTTTCAGACCTTAACTTCCTCAACTGCATGTTCAGTGGTTGCTGTTGAGTTCTGTTTCTGTGATTTCCGTGGTGTTATTCTTCAAGTGTTCTTGAAAAAATTATCCGTTCGGTGTAAGTTTTTTTTTTTGCTATTTAGAGATTGTATGAGGCACCGCTGTGTGGGTCGAGTGCATGAGTTGCTCGTAAAGATGTTGAGTAGATAGTTTTCTTCTGATTCCCTCAATTCCCGATGATCCCCAGAGTATTCTTAATCATTCGGATTAAGTTTAACTTCAGCTTCGTTCATGTGATGTGAGCTGCCCGTAACAAACGACAACAATTTAGTCACTTTGATTTGAGTCCAGGTAGGCGATTCTTTCATGGTCCCAGAACAGTGGATAATGACATCGTTGTGTGCACAAATAAGTGTGGGTATTTCGGGGGCCAAACTTCGATGAACTCACGTATGTATCGGGTTTGTGTTCTGTCATGTACCCTGAAAGCTTGTTACATCAAGAGCAAATCGCGCGATCAGTTCTTCTGAATGATTTATTTACAGAAGTCACTAAACTATCGTTGAACAGGATGGAGTCTTGATGTGATTCGCAGTAGCCGCGGTCTTCATCGAAGTCGACACCACGCTGGTTAAACAGACCTTGACAACACAGCCAAAGGAAAGCTGAATCGATAAAACCGTTAGCAGAATCAGCAGGACAAAAAATATGTCAGTTATCGAGCCCTTGTTTCACAACATACTTCAGGGGTAATGAAAAAATATACGACCATTCAAAAGCGCACACACAACGCTTTCCTAAACCCAGCAGTAACAGCTGATTCAGTTTTACAGCCACTTGAACGGGTCCCGATACAGGTCATCACAAGGTAAAAGAATACTCACAAGCTACTATGTCGATACCTGTCAAGTAGAAACAAGTGTCAGAGAACACAGAACCTGACAGACATGTTTCCGATAATCTATCATCAAGTCAGTACAAATAGAGAAGGATATTAAAAGGAAACCAAGATGTCTATTTGGTCAAAATCCCAGTCACAACAATCCCACACTTATTTGTGCACACAACGATGTCATTATCCACTGTTCTGGGACCGTGAAAGAATC
>LOND01005273.1:6588-23788 GCA_014220965.1 Paragonimus kellicotti
CTGACTTCTGCGGTAAGCGCACATAGCTAAGAACGCACTACAATAGTGACAATTTATCTGATGTGAAAGATATCACATATGATATGTACTGATTGTCTGCTCAAACATAAACAACAATGTTCCACGTAGCGGGAATTCGATTGCTTGATCTTCAGTTAACGTCAACACCAGTGAGGTTGATCAGGCGGTCAGAAGCAAGTGAAGCAGACCTCTCATCAAAGTGGTTTATTCAGCTTCATTTCAAAATAAGGGAGAAATACATGGAGCAAGGTTCTCATCCAACCATCAACCGTTTCCTGCCACGGAGTCGAACCTCATCAAGCTTTGAAATATTGGTTTGTACTTCCGTTTGAAGTAGCTCTTTGGAATGTCCGAGACCATCATCTCCGTCCGATTCACGCCTCAACGAAGTTGCCTGCGAAGGATAATGCAAACGATATGCGTCCAACACACAATTCATTAAGTTTTCCGGTGAATCGAACTGTGGGAAATCGCTAGCAATCAAACCCAAAAATCGATGATTAATCGCGTTTATAAGAGCACGTTCAAAGACGTACAAGTCGACAGCCTTTTCCTCGGGCAAACGTAGGAGTGAGGAGTGAGACAAAGTGCTCGACAGGCCAAAATCGACCAGAGCAAGGCGCGGTTCAGCTAAGCCAGCCTCTTCTGCTGCCGTTGCCTGTTAAAAAGCGTTAAGATGATGAAAAATGCGGAACTAGTGAAATGAACAAAAAAGCGTGATCGATGACTCAAAGAGCTGAATGCAATTACAATGTATCACTTCCAGATGGAGAAAGAACAGCCAGAAGCAAACTTGGAGAGTAAATAGAAAGCAGATGTGGTTCAAAACGTTCTCAAGCAATATGACAATGATTGGGAAAACAGTTCCTTAGCGTAAGGTTCGTCAACCGCGGGTTCTGTACAGAGGCCCCGCCAGTCTCACATTAAAGATGTGCATCAATAGCCTGAGGCTTAAAAGAAATGTCACTGGTATGTACTAAGAATCATAACTACGGTCCACCATTCAACAGTATTTAAGCTGATGAGTAATGCCGCCATGCTACGTAGACACATCAGAACCCAGCCATCTTGAAGGTGGGGTCTCCCTCAGTGCACATGGGTTATGACCACTGAGAATGCATAGAGTACAAACAAGCCATTATCAAAGACATTCTATAGACAATGACTAACTATCCATATCTCAAACCTGAGTCGGGTGTGTTGCTGCCGCAGATATTTGTTTTTAGACAGACGGATGGATGATGTCCCTGCTTCCACGATGGCCGAGGGCTGTATCTTGAATCAATACATTTCAAGAGATTTTGAACTGTTCCACATGAAAATGATACCATCTACAACTTTTGACAACATCGGAGAATACAGTATTGAAATAAGACTAGAATGGGTGGTATAGTCACATAACGTTAGCGACTACAAATGACACTAAACAGGTCATGGTGCGTTTGCCGTCACGTGAGTTAGACACATGCCGACTACCTAAACGTAGACTAGAGTAGTGATAATCGGCGTTCGAGACCGCTACCGCATGACTAGCGGCAAGTGTCAGTAACGTTGATCTATCACAACTTGGAAAGCTAACGGGTATCAACGTAAAGGTTAATCTGGCTTCATCCAACTTGTTTATATCGCCATTAAACGTCGTGTGTGCTTGTGTGTAAAATGAAGTTGTAGTACAACGCTTTTCTGATTTCAATTAACGGTTACGAGCAAAGTCACCAAACTCACAGCCTCGGAACTCTCATCCAGATAGGAATAATGAGGACGATGGGCAAACACTACCACAAAATTCGATAATAGCACATCACTTCTTTGCCTTTTCACATATATTTGTCTACGTGTACAAGTTATCTCAGCTTCTGCTCACTGTCAGTAGCTGTCAGCTAATCGGAATAACAAAGCCACACATGAGAATTCCACAAACAGCAGTGCAACATGCGACAACACTATGGCTTCGTCCTAGGCCGGAAAGCCTACAAAGATCATGCTGGTTTGGTTGCGTTTCACTCAGTGGTAATGAAAGCACAGACTACGCAGGTATATGACAGTCTACTCCCCAGGGTAGAAAGATTGGTTGTCATTACTATTTGTAAAGGTTATAGATTTACGAAGTCCTTCAAAGATCGCACCTTAAGATCTACAAAACCAACTGTGACTTCGGAAAGCATGATCAGGGTTTTCAACTGGGGTCAAACATTGCAACCAATGTTTAAGGATGCTATACAATCCATTGAAAATGAGTGAATGGTTTCGAAGCTGTTGAGTTTGTGTTGGCACATAACCATAAACAACAGATGGAAATGAGATAAATGCCTCTCAATGCTCAAACTGAAAACAGCACTCCACTGTGACCAGCTTCGTTCTGGTTTGGCTTCATCCAGTACAGAGATAAACAGGATTTGATTCGCACGGGAAAATTTTGTCCTACGAGTCGAACCTTTTATTGAGTAGGTCATCCATCCTAAGAGTATCGCATGTGAAGGACTGATTAATGTACGATTTACTGCACCTCTGTACTAATCTGGATGGACACAGGCCCTAACTGATGAACAGAAACAATGACGGAACGGGCTAGGCTAGAGCGGAGTAAGTTTGAGAGAGGACACCATCAAACGTTTACATCGCGGCAAGTTCAAACAATTACGGTTGTAGCAGGCGCAAACTGGAAACGGGCTATTTTGTTTAGTTTGCCTAGCAGTGGCAATCAGCGCGTCTCTGAAGTTCAGTTTAGCAAGCATATGTACAAACGAGCAAACCACAAGGTGTAGATACGATAAAAAAAGACCGTTCGCATGACTCCACGTGTGATGCGCTAACTGATTATGGTCGACCAAAAATGCACACATAACAGCGAGGATTACCTTACGAACCAGAATATTTGCAAGCGTCAGATCACCATGCACAATGTGATTCGCATGCAAACGAGCCAGCAGACGACCGAGCGAATTGATCAACTGCTGCAGACGTGTCCCAAGGCGCGACCTCAGGGCTTTGTTCAGCGTGTCACCCAGTTCATCCGGTTCACAGATTAGTTGGTCAGCTAGTCGATTAAACCAACCGTGTAAGGTCAGCGCATCTGGTCCGATCATACCAAGCCACAAACGACGAGATGGTACGTCAATCAACAAAACAGGAGGGACGTCGATCCCTAATTTACGACAATGAACCAATTGACGCACCTCGGCACGCATTCTCTGTATGGACAAACTGCTATCCAACGATGGATGACGATAACGTTTCACAAATCGTTCCTTTACGATGCACTTGCGGGGCGTAGAAGATGTGTATAGTTCCGTAACATACAGCCGAGCTTCAGCACCTTGATGAATCAATGTACCAGACGGAACTGACTTAAGTGATTGGTACAATAGAGATTCACCCCCAGTGTCTGGAGTTGCTTCGGAGTTGGTCATTCTGGTTGAACTGACTTATCGCGTTGTTAAAAGCACGCTCGAAGACGTATAAATCGACAGTCTTTTCTACTGGCAGACACAAGAGTTGAGCAAAGTCGTTGATAGGCTATAATCAACCAGAACACGGCAAAGTTAAACTAAACCAGCTTTTTCCGGTTCCGTGGCTGAAAAGATGATGATATGATTAGAGGATACTGATTTTACCGTATACCATTGCAACGGGAGTAAAACACTCATTCTGTAGACTTGCATCAGCAACGAACAGGCACAAAGTGAATAACGTCCCAGGTGCAAAAGTATGCAAGATTGGCATCAGACACTGAGGCTCAAGATGGTTCTGTCACAAAATTATGGGACGTTTAGCTTAACTGACTTGTGCACAGCTTCCTCAAAGTCAAGTTCCGGTTGACCTACAACACGCATTCGATAAGATGTAATTTATCACGTGGATGCTAGTCACTAATCGACCATTGCTGGGTCTCATCTGAAGCTTGATCAGCGTGCCCATGTTCGGCTAAATGGTTGACGGAATGAAAAAAGGGTAAGACCTTTAACTCGACGAGATAAAATTCAGCTGTCGAAAGATTGCAAAACATCTAGGGAGACCAAAAACAGTGAGCAACTATTTCTTTGTTGGTACTGATGCGCACATAATGCACAAGAAGAGCATTTACGGTTTCGACGACGAGACGTGGAACTTTTGGTGGAATATTAAAGTTGGATAACATGGGAAGCACGGTAGATAGCGTACTTAATAGCCGATAACAAAATAATCATATAACACCTTTCAGTCCTACCGGAAGTCGAATAGATATCCATTTCGATTGTTTAACACAAACTACGACGATAGGTTTAAATTGAGAAATACATTTCAAGGACAGACGAATGCGTGACAGCGAGTGAACCTCCATGACGGTAAACCTGGTTGAGTATGACGCTTGGGAAAACCACAGACAGGAGTGTAAGAACTCGTTGCATTTAACAGACATGCTACAAGGTTTGGTGCTTCAAAGCTGAAACCCTTGACAAACAGCGCTTACAAAAGTTTTGGAAAACAATGAAGCCCACAGGTTTCTTGGGCGAATCATCGGAGGAAAAAATCGAAGTAACCTTGTGGCTTTGAAGGAAGGCTTGTCTGACTCGCAACATTTGCGATTTGTTTTTCAAACGAGTCATAACTCATAGTTCACATGTTGGTTGGCTGCACAATTACGTAAAACACGGTGTTCTATTTGTTAAATTGAGAACACACTTGCGAAAAACGTTCAGTTTGAACGGAAAGATCGTTACAACCGGGCCAACATCCAAAACCCAACCGATTTCAGAGTATTCTAGCACTTTCCGTCGCTTTTATACTTTGAAAAATGTAGAAAAATAGGAAAATTGCGTGACATAAACATTGAGCCGTACAAATAAACCCTTGTCCTCCGGTACAACCCATTTCGCAAGCGTTTAGAGTACATTGCAGAACTGTGCGAACTATGTCCGCATGTTGGCGTGATGTGGTTGGTCGAAAGTATATAGGTGTAAATGATGAGGTTCATTTTTTATTGATAAGTCAAGTCTACTTCAAGATTAGGAGACAATCTGTTCACATATGACTGACAGCATCCGTTTCCAGATTATCCTGTGCGCAAACGTCACCGCAGGTGGTTTGCACTGCACCATGCGCGATTCCACTCATACACATTGTGTTCTATATAAAATTGAAGGAATATAAACGGGAGATTTGTGAGTAGAGACATTTGTAGTCCGCCAGGCAAATGCTGGTTGTCCAGATGACAGAGTGATGTGAAAGTGAAACCCTTGTCACTCGGAGGAAAATATTGACTGCAATGGGAATATCTAGGCTATGAATATGCCGAGAATATAGAACAGGAATAACTCCAATATAGAGGCATGTACTGATGCACACATACAATGAGCAGAACAAACACACATAAAGGCTGATGCCAGAGGAAACGATGGTATGTGTGGCATCACTCGACGTCGTCAAGAAAACCGAATGAAGACACTATACAAGGCACTCAGACTGGTGATGCAATGGGGAATGCGATCCATGATCAACAGTCCATCCTCCTCATGTAACCTTTATACAACGAGAAGTATGGAGCAGATCGAGAACATCTGAAACAACGTGGGTCAATCAGTTCATACTAATGCCAGATCTACAGTTTTACCCTTCGACTGAATCCCCTATCCGATTCGCCCTACGGTAAGACTTGAACAACGTCATTTGTAATAGTTTCTTTTTGAAAAGGATGTACTGGTAATAAACAAAAGAGACGATAAAATTGATAAATGGACCACTTGATGTCAAGTGGATACAGACATGGACGAACATATCCAGTACGAGCCGGTAGATCACGTGTATAGCAAGAACCCGAAAGTTGGAGGGGAAAGTTAACGCGAGAGACCAAAATGTTCCTTACCAGTAAGCTAGTTTGGACATATGTAGGCGTTAGGTGTGGTAGAAATCCTGTGCTGCGTAGACACATAACACATACACTCATTAAGTGATAATCACCTGCTCCCTTTACGTAGTTGAACAAACAGGCGAAAAGGACTGAAACTGATTGTAAGAAGTGAGCGATTTGAAGCAGAGTACAAAGACAACGAAGTAAGCGATAGTCCTATATGGTAGGCAAAAGAACAGCCAATATTCGCTACCAGATACTGATTAATCCTATGACAAAATAACCTGCCACTGCACACGTTACAAGGTTTGTTGGACTGACAAACACTGCTACGCAGCTTATCGGTTAACATACTTCCGTCTTTGTTGTTTTTTAATTCTGTTTCGGTAAAATCAAATAGCTAGGAACTGCACGGCTGGGAGAGAGGGAGATTTTCAAAAAGTATGCTGATTCTCGCACAACACACCTTCGGATGACGGTTGCCGAATATAATATAGAACATAATTTTAATGGAGAGAAACAGATATGCCGCGGATGTAACAATTACATTCGAACCTAAATATTCGACAATCTCACGCAATGTGTACAACCCAACACTATCCGCTGATCTTTCTGAAATCACTCAACACGGAGCAGGATTTGCTAACCTTACTCAGCTTTGTGCAATCTGTGTCCCCCCCCATCCCTAAATCTCCTAGCACATTAATCTCATACACGGGATGCCCCTGAGTGACGTGAAGCCACGAACGTTGTCTGACTTGAGAATCGGATGTTAAATCCAATGATTCAAAATGTTTGCATAACACAACAACAACACAACATGCCATACCAGCGTCGGTAGTGGAAGAAATCGAGAACTCTCTAAGTACTCACATCCACAACACCGAGCCGAATCTTCATCATCCACAAAGACTGTAACAGAAGTGATTCCCGCTGATGCTTAACTGTCATAAAACCATGGAGAAAAAATCAAGTCACAGCCAGCAAGAAACAAAAAGGGAGGGAAGCTGACTACTAAAAACGAATACACTCAAAATCAAAGTGCCCCCGACGTTAACACAAACAATCGAGATATGAGAGAAAATAGGAAGTTATCAGCAACATAGCTTTCACTGCTCGGCGTCACCAAGTGCACTCACTTCACAGACAACTCGGCCAAACAACGACAACATTCACGCCACTGAGCTCGATTAGCCACCATCTCACCTAACGTCTCCAAGCCACCGACTCCATGAGTCACGAGAGTCCCCAGGCAGGGAGACGAACCCTATCTACAATGGACAACACCCCGGTAAATGATCTTCATTTCTCTACACCAGGTCATCATCTGTCCACCTCACAGTTTACGCCAGTCGGCCGCAGCGTCGAAAAACAGTGCTCGATGTGGCAGATGACTAACTGGCATCCTTAACACATGGCCCAACCGGCCAAGTATGTGTAAAGAGTGAACGAAACAACTTGTTTGGCAATCACTGTCAAATACCTGCTTCCTAACCTCCTCGTTGCTTACTCGTTGGTGTCCACTCGATACGAGTGATCGAAGGCAGATATCCATGGTCAAATACACGAAGACGGTTTACGTAATTTACCCTGAGTTGTCAATTTCGGCAGCTGTAAAGTAACATAGTCCTCACGGTCGCCCAACACACGTGACTCTTAAGCTTCTGAGAAATGTCTGTTTGCCACCAGAGGTGTCCTCGATCAACATATCCTCAGATAACTTGAAAACCAGAATTCCAGTAGAATAAGGTTACGCTCGACCTTTAATTATCTCACATACACCGGTTTTGTCTGCCACAAGATGCGGTAAGGTGTGCTGGGTTCAGTTTCTCGTCTGGTACCTAATAATCGTATCACCTCTCTACGGCTTCTCACAATGCACTTTTTCAACTGTTGATCATCAACATTGGTTTCTCCTCTAACGTCGCACCGTCTGCCGAATTTTATGGAGCACCCAATGTAGGTCACGTGTGTTGCTTTCCTCAACCTGCACCTTCCCAAATAACCCCATAAACCAAGAATCTGGACTTATGTATAACGCACACAGTGAAGAAAATAGAGAAACTCCATTTTAAGCAGTCCTGTGCCGACACCGTAAACATAGATCGAGGGTAACATGAGTTGCACTCGAACAGTATCAGATCGGTCAAAATGGCTTACACTCATAATCACGAAATAACGGGAAAATGAGTTAATCAACTGTCGAAATAAACGACAACCGGTTTTATTGTGGTTGAAAGTAAGCATTATTTGCGTGTCGATGTATGAGTACGAAGGCGAAGGATCATCAGAAATGTGAACAGGTACTTGAACCACAATAAACAAAACATCATCTATTCAACGAGAAAAAAAACGGAAGTCGATCCGTGATTAGACAAACCACTTTCTACAAGATAAGCGGAAGACGATATTGATTGAATAGCATGTCAACAGTTCACGCGTTATCAACAGTGACAGGCAAATAATACAACGGAAAGACATGCGTTAAGCGCGATGCAGCATCCATAAGCAAGTCTTCAAGCCTTGCTCTAAATCGCCGGGCTGTCGATATACATTATGCCGTAGCGAAGCCTAATATCGAAAACATGAATAAACCGTTTAGTAGGGCGAGGAATATTACGCTACTTACTGGACCCAATCCCATCAACATCAATCTTTTCTGGGTGTGAGATAGAAGAACAAGCATAGCTAATTATGTTACTGTCATGCATTCGCCTAGAAACATAGATGACAAAAGACGGGTGTACACATACGATTGTATTTCGATCAAAATGGCATCCCACTGACCAAACAAAACAAGGGAAAGTCAGTCCATAAATCAAGGTGCAAATCACAAAGATGCTTTGGTAGAAGCTGGAATGACAGAGAAAAATGTAATCAAACTAAATAGAGATTCCGAAGTGAGAAAACTAGACATAGACTAACGTGTCATGATCAGCAGAGTCCCTAAGAAGGAGATGTAGTCTGCCAGTCCAATGCTTTGAGGAACTCTTCTTCCGTCAACTGAAGACATTTAGAAGCTTCGATCAACATCTGATAATAAAGACAAAAAAGGATGCCACAATAAGGAAAACTAAAGCGGTAGAAATATGTTAAACGAGCTACTGGCTGAAGCAGAATGATCGGGTAGCGATGTCAACAGAAGCACATGATATACATACTGAACATACTCATTTCGTGAAAGCAAAAATCCAGTGTATGATAACGAGTACAAATGTCAACTCAGATAGCTTATCATCAAAGTTGGCCAAGATTTCAACTTACAACATAACCTAGGAAGTCGGTTTACCTTCGAATAAGGCAGAAAGAAGATACGAACCGACAATGACGCACGCTAAGGCGAGCGTTGTGAAGCAAGTCAATAACAACTGTGAACAATTAGTCGTGAAGTAATGACATGAAACAGAGTGTGCATTGCCCAGTAGATTCAATGAAGAATTTGCATGACGTACCCCTCGTTTGTTCCTGTTTCTTAAGAAATGGAAGTATACAGGAGTACGGTTTGGTTGTTTAGGACAGCAGATATTAATGGAGCTTGCAACTTCAACCTGCACACCCACACTGAGTGTGGTTGAATTCAATAGCTTGTCTTCAGATTTTACCCACTGTGTGTTTGTTGCATATGGTACACTGAATTATGTGACGTGGATGTTGTCAGGCTGCCCAAACTAAGACAGGAAGCAAAACAAGTTATCAGGGCTTGAACTCGTAACGGCGATTACTAGATGGGGACATCAGCATGGGGTAGGTATAGGGCAATTAGAGTCAAGTTTCTGTAGAAACAGTGAGTCTCACCTTCTGGCGTCGTAGGACATCGATAAGACGTAGTTGTTTTTTAAATGCGGTAATTAATTCTGTCTTCTGACGTTCGAGTCGGCGGTTATCAGTCATCAATTGCTCAATGGTATGCTTCATTGAATCCACATTCTCGCGCGTTGATGAACGCATCTTGTCCAATTCTTGTTTGAGTCGTTCCGTTTCTTCTAAAGCTCTTTGCAACCGCGTTGTCGTTGATTTCAGTTCAGTCGCTTGCTGGTTCATTGTACGTTTAATATTCTCACTTTCCTAGAGAGAAACGGAAAGCGGAGGACGTAGATAATGCGTAGTACATCTGCACGAACATGAACAGATTGTAGGATTGTATAGGTTTAGAAAAATAGAAGAGACCGTGTACAATGGGGCAGAACACATGACTAACAAGTGTGAAGGGCGATCGAAGGGTCCTAGTGGAATAAAACCTAACACAGACCAGTCAAGTCGGCTGAATAACGAGACCTACCCTGGTAAAACTGAACACAGCTCATACACACCAACAAAAAAGAACGAGAAGTTGAAGCTATTGTAAATAAGTCCAAAGTGTAGAAGTAAGCTGCACTAACGAAAATAGTGGTGGGAAAGATGATCAAAAGGTGGAAATATGTCATAATCAACGGGGTGTATACGTTTTATCGGCTTACTTTCTAACCAGCTAGTATAATTCCAAAATAACCGACGTAGGAGCCGGAAAATATACCACAGCTGATGTGCCAAACTGAAAGGAACGGCCCAAAAAGCGATGGCCTCATTGCAATAACGACGCTCAACAACCTGGTGAGGTTAGCCCTCCAAAGTTAGGTTATATAACACAAGGAATGTAACGGTCAAAGATACACGGATCTGTGGGCTCAGACTGACCGAGTTCAACAGAAAGCAAAAAATGAAGAAGGTCCGTAACAGAGGGTGTAAGTTGAAAACCTGGTGTCAATACCAAAGAAAATCGTCCCCTTACGGAACAGCAAACAATCAGAACCGTTGAACAGAGCGGAAGGAAACAATGATGAATTCATTACCGTCAGCGGAAGTCAACAAAGAAAGTCACGTCGGAGTTGAGTATCATACTAACTGACTCCATTTTGTCTGATCTGACTGAGTAGAATGAACAACTGAGTTGACAAAGCGGGGACCAGAGTTTTCCCACAACTGTCAACAGAATAATAGGTTTGAGCCCATAAAGTAACCCGTCTCAGACCACGTACTGCATACAGTCTGACTGTACTAGTCTAAATCGTGTGCCCTCACAAAACCTGAGACAGACGCAAACACAAAGTCACACAGAATGGAGCAAACAGAAAAAATGCGCGTGCACTCAAAATAAAATAAATTCCCGGCATGACCACGATTTTGATGGTGTATCTAGTCATAGACATTCCGGATCGTTTGGTTTTCAATCGGAAAAGTTGTGTCAAGAGCGATAAAGTCAGTTACTTCGTGCACCGGTCCCGAAACATTTTTTGATCGCCTCGCAGCCTTTTCCAGCCGACACCGGGTTCCGCAAATAATGCTCAGTGAAGGAAGAGTGCCATATGGAGTAGATGTTCGAGCCAACAAAATCGATGGCGACAGATCACGTTAGGTACGGAGACGTTCACATTGTTATTCCTGAAGATTCGATGTCTGAAAGCCTCGTTGCTCACATGGAGATTTCACCACGCACAAGTAACCGCGTGCAAACGACGACCGTACAATTCAGATAGACGGCGAACAGGTGGGCCTGGTTTCACAACCGTATAGCAAGAAGGAATGCAAAGATGCAAAATACACCGGTCCCTTTGTAGAAGGATCCATCTTTCCGTCGGCAAAAAGTGCGCAGATTGACGAACTCCGTACTGGACTATGTAACGCGACTGCTAATCGCTTCAGCTATACCTTTATCAACACCTATGCAACTACTCAGGCAAAAAAAATTATTCAACTGTTCGAAAAGTCTCATCAAAGGTGAGCACAGTCACAGGCCTTTTCTAATCACAAACTAGTACTTTGAAACTTTTAGGAAGTAAAACATATAAAACGAATTGACATCGCGAGCCTGTTTAAGGTGTCATAAATTGCCTGAATAGTCAAAGTGTACAAGAATGACATCAACACAAACCAAATCGCGAAATTCGTCACACCTGAGTGTTTATCCCTCAAAGCTGCCTTTTACGATTTTAACTATGGTGAAGTTGGAGGAAGCGTGATAGTGGGAAACCTTAGTGAACTCCGTTGAGGACCTGAAATGGGTTTGAAAAAGTCCTTCAGGCGTCCAACTCGCTAATCAGTACATGCACGCATTAGGCTTAAATCAGTCTGCTTACCGAACACGTTCCTCTTCAGAAGACAAGACCAGTGTTTTATCAACGGAGTGAAATGCTCCATAAATGTCTAAAAGGAAAATTAACACTCGTTTGTTGTGGAGGGATCGAAGAGTAAAGATGTGATCGATACAGCCACGGCAGAAACCGGATTGCGCATTTTTTATTTGAAGCTCATGAAGCGGAAGAAATCTACGAAGGATCAAAGAGATCAGAAAATTGGTCAGAAGAGAAATCGGTGAGTAGAAGAAAAAAACTCTTCCTGAAAGTGGGGATAAAGACAACAATACGTCAGGGATAGATTCGTTAGACTATAGTTCACCAATAAAGTGAGTTGAACGCTGACCGTGTACAGTAAAACCATTCTGGAAAAGGACTGGAGCAATGTAGTCAGATCCAAGAGTCTTGCAACATAGAGGGTAGAAATACCTTATGGACTTTTACATCGGAAGGTGGATTGATAGCTATTACCCAGGAAACACAAGTGGTTAAGCCACTTACAGCCAGTTGAAAAGCAGTTGAAAATGCGTTGTCCAGAATTCCAGGCATTGAGACAACCTGTACAATAGGTCATCGTTTTCTTCACTGATATCCAGTTTTTCGGTATCCGCAGTTCAAAAAAACCGAAAGGAGCTTCTAATAGATACCAGAAGGTACGATCGGCTTAGCGCCCGCCGCGTCTAGACGCGTTAAGTTTCAACGATTTTCTGAAATGTTATAACTCGACCAAACCCGCAGAAACAGAACATACAGCGTGAGAGCCTACATTAGTTTTTACGGCCATACAGTACTAGACCAAAACGAAGACCATTTTGATCATAAACGTGACCAATCTAACGATCAGAAGCCTACTTTTCCAATATGGCCGGACTGCCAACGACTACTAGGATGAGCAATTGTAAAAAGGTAACCGGATAAAAGCACATCGACCAAACCGGAACAGCAGCGGGAACCTGGTCGTAATAGAAAGTTCTACTCACAAGTGTTTACGAACGGTACTGTTTTCACCGCCGGCACAGAGTAGCCGACGAGCATCAAGAACATATACTAAGATGAAAGAAATCCGGACGGAGACAGCTTGTTGTCAGACAGTTCGCATGCAGCTGTGTTTGCCTTCAGCATGAAGCCGTGAATTAGTTAACGGTTTGAGCTGAACCATAGCTTTGCCATCACAGTCTGTCGAAGCGTATTTGATTTCGTGGGCCGATCGAGATAAGCTCTGTTTCGTGAGTAACTAAACTCGATGAACCTTGTTCGTCCATTCCAGTCGCTAGTTGATACGGTTTATCACGTATCCGTCCACTTGGTCTTATTAATGCAAGCTTTCATTCCGAAAACTTTCTCAAGCAATCCCAAAAGTTTGCATAATAAACAACACCGAAACAGGCCTCAGACAGAAGCACCTAAACTGCCCACAGAATCAAATTGAGGTTCCGACGAGCGACAACGGGAAAAGCTATGGAACCCGTGTAAGGTAGCGTGATTGTACAGCTGAGTAACTTCGGTCACGTGCAACCTATGCATTTACTTAAACATCATAGAATGGCCAATTGTTGTGAGAAGTCGAATGACTAGACACAACCGATCTAAATAATCACCGTCGTTGGTTGCTAGCCAGTTGCATTAATAACGGACCGCACGGGAACGCAAATTAAACCCGGTCCGCCTAGCATAAACGGTCGTCTTTGAGCTATGTACATACTCACTTCGAATGCCACAAATTCTTAATGAGGCGATGTTACTTTGTGAAAATCAACTAACTTACACTCAAGACACAGCTATCAACTTCCACTTATACCTTGAATATCATATATGGTCACTCAATTGTAACTAGCAAATGGAATTTCATGTTAACTTCTGTCCTTGTACACAATCAATTCATGTTGTGATTTCTGTTTTGATCAACTCAAAGAAAGTAATAAGAATTAAAAGTGAAACGCTATTCGGAAACATAACATCATTTACAAAATCATGAATTCTCCATCGATTTGGAACGTATTTCAAATAACTGGAGACAAACCTTCCGCAACGTGTTCCGTTCAGCTTCGAGCATATCACAATGCGTTCGGGCTTCGTTCAAACTCTTCTTAACCTTGTCCACCTGAGCTGAGTGGCTGGTTGTGACCCGATGCAACCGATTACGTTCCTCCTCCAACTCTTGCACCCGTTTTGTCAAACGTGCATTATCATCATGCTGAATGGGATGATAGAGAGGATAGTAAGTGACGACTATATGACAACAGAAAATAACGGGCGGGTGGCAGTACTAGAAATAGACGATCACGCGAAAGGTACGTAAACATACAAGTGATGTTAACAAATGAAGATAACTAACTTAAATGGTGATCTGAATTTGCCGGAATTGCGCGGAAAACTTGGAAAGAATCTAGCCATGGCAACAAACTCACAAGTCGCTCTTACACTACGAAAAGTCAGGAAACCTAAAATCTCAGTAGTGCTTTGTGTAATCTCATCGACATCTACGCATTTTATATTGACGTTTCACGATACATCCAGATACTACTGTTCACAGACAGAACTTTTGATTAGTTCAGACAATTACCATACATCAGCAACAACATCTACTTCGTTCATGTTCAATAATTTTACTGGCATGGGACAACATTTGCTAATGCGCTCAGTATATGAAATCGGTGATTGAAGAGTGTAGGCGAGAAAAAGGGAATCTTGAGAGTACAATCAAACAGTGGCAACAAACTTGACTTAGTCTGAAGACGGAAGTTCACTTTTGGATTTGGGTGTGTATGTGTGCATTTTGTAGCATCACATCCTGCTGCAGCTGTACTACAACTATGATTCGGTTAGGGATAAAATCGAGGCGGCGCCTATCCTTCATGTTAAGCTACTACTACACGCTAGGATCAACGCAAAATGATAATTTATCAATTGGTAGTACCAATACCATGTTATTGAAAAAGTAGTGACCAGCCAGGTTTTGAAACTGTAAAATCGTTCGGCAGAATGTAAAAGTAATAGACACAATCGAAGGTAGTTCACCGATGGTTGACACTGATGCTTTACAATCAAACTACAGTAAACTTACGTAGTTGTTTAGCTGAGAACTCATTTTCTGTACCTCTTCTTGCAACACCCGAACCTTGGCTTTCAAGTAACGATTTTGCGCCTTTTGACTGAGCTTGTTTGCAGGATCAGGCAAAATGTCTTCATCAAAATTTCTGTTGTCTTCGTGATGAATCTGAATACGGAATAATGCTGCAGGTGAGCGAATGCACGATGAAATAAAACCAGGACACAGCAAAAAGCTAAGTACTAAGTTCATATTAGAAAAGTATGTTCTGGTCTGAGGGGCTTGGCAGGGTGATGTAGGTTGGTAGATGAAATAAATTATATTTTGTTCCGAGTTTGGACATTAATTTTGAACTTGCGATTGTTAGACACAAACAAAATACAAACACAGACATGGATAGAGAGCACTCCAGATAAAAATACGAGAACTCAAGCTTCTGTCGGAAAGAGTAGGCCACCAACTACTACCACGTGTATCTAGAAATAATGAACGGACGGAAAACGTCATTCACACACTCTCTCAAACGGTGAACCTTACTAACATAGCACGCCGTACAGAAAACTCCAGTTATAAGTAATGTGTCCAAAATCAATCAAAATCAACAAAATGTTATTTACAACTTCGGTTGTCCTGACATACGTAATGAGGACTCAAAACCTTTCCAACAGATGTGAAACGGCTCTGTGGATCAATATACTGTTTGTTCTCGATGGGAGTCGAGTTATTCCTGGAGTGAGTTGTTGTTCACATGCAAACGCTTGATAATGGTGATGAAATAAAATTTGCATTAACAGTTATGAATTGTCTCCACTTAGCCACGTATGTGTTACTCATGAGCTCGGGAACTTTACACTTTACCGTATTACTATTTACTCGATGTTGAAGAGAGCAGTGAAAGATAAACACACAGCAAAACTGTTGAAATATGAACAAACACATCCAAAGCAGCCACTTCGTGTGCACCAAGCAGGTAACGTCATTGGTACTTAGGCTGATGACATCCGATGCATTGGATATCCGAGAATAGGTAAAAACACGATTCAGGGTCAAAGACTTCAACGAGATGCGACAAGCTGAAACGAATCGACCAGCCGACTGGATTGCAATAAACCTGTGAGATCTGACAGTTGTTCTGAGTGTACACTTACGGCTATAGGATGGAATCAGGGTAGAAACTTTCGGTATCAATGGTAGTATGCGTCACCCTGACCGACGAGAAATGACTTTAGTATTTGATGACACTGAAGGCAGGCTGAACATCAGATTACGTCTAGCCTGCTTTAAACACCGGTTCATCCGGTCTGATGTAGCTTCTGCGTCAGAAGTGAAACGTCAGTAATGAACCAAATTACCGACCGCTTGTAAGACGTGTTAGACGTTTTTTTTTAAAACCACAATACGAAAGTATTGACTATGTGAATATCAAACACAGGTGTCTACATTTAACAGTATTTTTATAACCTCACTCAGGCAAAACAGGTTATTTGACATACTTGTTCATCAAGTCTATCTTTGTCGATAGAAGAATCATTGTCTTTTATTCCACAATCATTTGCCGGAGTCAGAACATTTAATTCCTCCAAATCATCTTAGAATGTTGTGCATAATAAAGTCGAATTACTCACTTGCGTCCTGAGACTCCTCATTTTTTTCACTTAAAACCTGCGCATTTTGCTAAAACCTTGAATAAATCGGAGGAGATCTTACCAAAACTTCATCAGCCTCTTTTAGAAGCTGAGCGGTTTTCTCTTCAAGTTGAGCATTCAAAATACTAAGACAAAATAATTGATAAAGCTCACTAGATCAACCGATATTGTTCTTCTTTAGCCTGAAGATCCCTGGAAGCACTTGACGAATTGGACTGATGAGTTCGACGCAACATGAACGCGCAGACTATAGTAGATAAAAATATGCAAGTGAATTAAGTTACACGTCTAGATTGTACACTAGTCTAAAAAGTGGTTTGACAACATATCATCACGGACAGGCTCTACTATTTACAGTTTCAAAAGGCAGCAATGCAGATTAAACGAGCGGTAAACACAGAATTCAACAATGTAAACCTGAAACGAATACGGGTAAGCATTTATATTTTAAAAAAAAGTTCGACCGATTAATGGCGGAACCAACAAAAGAGCTAAGCAATGAAGAAGTAACTTAACCTGAAGATTTATCCGCGCTTGCCGGTGATCA
>LOND01005274.1:23227-39167 GCA_014220965.1 Paragonimus kellicotti
AAAAATAGTTGTATTTTCCACAATTCAGTTTTTCTTCAGAGTGGTAACAAAGAGAGTATGTTTCAGCCATTGAGTAAAATATCAGACAATGATTTTTCCAGAGCAAAGTTGTGATTTCCCTGGCTCTACCAGTGAGTGGCTGTATTCTCACTTTAATAATTACGTTATCCTCAGTCGTAGTTTCGCTAATGAAAGTTTTACAACGTTCGACTAATTGGTCTTAATTTACCAGTTTGATAAATAGGGATACTTCATCACTCCGGTTTCCTAGTTGCCATGATGAGTTCCAGTGTCAGGAGCAAGTCATAATAACCATAACTACACACGGTTGGTTAGGCAACAGTCAGGCTGGAAGACATTGCAATATGACGGTCGTCACTGGACTTTCGGTCCACCACTCTGCTCATAAATAACCATTGTAAACATAAAGAAACCAAAACATCATTATACCGCGGTAAGAATCCAGAAAGAAAAACGACGAGTCGAAGGACAGATCGATCATGCCCACGGTATACACAGTCGGAAATCAAAATAGCGTCAGATATACGGCAACAGGCTGTGCCAAACTTGAGGGTCGTATGAATACACTCCAAACTATTGCTCTGGAGCGCAGAGGCCTAATTTAACGGTAAGAAATAGTGAGCTGGGAATTGCAATCGACGGGGATGGTTTCAAACAGGGTGTTAACAACGTTAGCACAGGCTGCCGATAATGTTTCAATTACTGAACACTCCACTACACTGTTTGGAATTCTCTGGATGTTTCATGATCACAAACCAGAAACAAACGATCAAGTTAACTTTTATGCCCTCGATGTCAGAATTAGTCAATTGACGCTGGATTACTCCATGTTAGGTTAGTATTACTACAGTCAGCGAGCAGACATGATACTGTACATGGTCTTTCTTACATTGTTTCGCGTACATGCTTCTTTCGTCGTCCCTCAAGCACTTGGTCTGTTATCTGGAAGACAAATTCTATTTTATTGCCTAATACTTCCGTTTAACTATCTGTCTTAAGTTCATCTTAATTTATCGTGTAGACGGAACAGTTAGGTACGTCTGGTCGGCAGTAACTGGGCTTGAACAGCAGGATCTTCAGTGTTGATTTTGACCTTTTGCCGTCGTATCTGGATGGATGTAAGATATATTGGGGAAATTCTCACTGGAGAGATTCATAGACAAAAATCTGCGGCCCGGTACGAAACTTGAAATCGTCCAGACAGCGGAGAAAAAGCCGGTTTTCATCTGTCTTTCATATAGAGGTGAGGTTAACAGTGAAATAATTAGCCGTAGACTTTCAAACGCGGTCGAGAGTGCCTACCCTGCAGCGAGACTTATCGTATCGTTCGACACCTGCCCGGTACTGGTGCCACGCCTTAAGGATAGTTTGCCCAAGTTCTCTTCGTCTTTCTGTATCTACTCTCTCACCTGTTGTTGTCAAGCCGGTTACGTTGGGAGGACCACAAGGCGGCTATCGGAGAAGGATTCGTGAACACCTACCGAAATGGCTTCGCAGCGGTTCGAGAAAGCCTATTTCCAGTGCGATTGGCTCCCACTTACTTGACACTGGCCATCAAATAAATCCGGATGAAGCGTTCCGAGTAATCTACAAGGTTCGTCATTCCGGCTCCAGAGCTGTCAGAGTGCGACTGTTATCAACGGCCGAGGCTATTGCTATCAGACTCCACAACCCTGCCTATGTGCCCAAAAACAACAAACCCTCCACCTCCCCTGGCCAATCATTCCACATCCACTTGAAACCCGAGCAAGCATGAACCACTCGACACTGATGAACGCATGTCTCATGACAGGCGCGTGTAACACTCAACAGAAGCGGGTGTTTGGCACTGATTGTCAAACGAGTTCTCTTGTTCAGTCGCTACATTTGCACAGACTTAGATGGTTGGTCATGTACTAAGGATGCCAGCTAGTCGTTTGCCACACCGAGCACTGTTTGCCGACGCTGCGGCCGACTGGCGCAAGGTGCGAGGTGGACAGATGATGACCTGGCGTAGACAAATGAAATCGTTCACGAAGGGGTTGGTCACTGTAGATCGGGTTCGTCTCCCGGGCTGGGGCCCTCGCGACTCACAGAGTCGGTGGCTTGAGACGTTAGGTGAGATGGCGGCTAATCGAGCTCAGTGGCGTGAATGTTGTCGTTGTTTGGCCGAGTTGTCTGTGAAGTGAGTGCACTTAATGATGCGGGCAGTGAAAGCCGTAAGGAAGCTGTCTTGCTGATGACGCCTTACTTTCACTTACAGCTCGGTTGTTTGTTTGCAAGGTGTAGGCGCCTTGATGTTGTATGTTTGAAGTATTGAATATCGGCGTAGCTGTTTTTAGTAGTTAGATCCCTTCCTCTTCCCGTGTTCTTTTCTTTCTTCTCCCTGTATAGGGCTTGCTTTTTCATTATTGTGCGGCAGTTAAACGTCAATGTGAATCCACTGATGTATTGCTGTCTAGGATAATGATGATGATGAGTGAAACACTGCGTAGAAATGAAAATCCATTCAAGTAATGGTCTATCAACTACAGGAACGTCCTCAAAAACAAGTTTCACAAACTAGATTATGCCTAGAATACATGTATTACTGTAAAGGCTGGGCATGACGGAACGCTCAAATCCGATGGGATAACTTGATCCAATGTCAATTTACCCACCTGGGTCAAATGGTGTCCTCGAATTACATCAGAACTCGTTACCACCTTTTGTTGAGCTGTGCACGGACTGTATTTTCAAGTGGCCACTTCAGATGACTTCAAACGGCTCGTTAATAGCATTGCACACAAAAGTAGTTCACAATAAAAGTAGTTGCTCTACAGTGGGAACATGGCACCAACTCTTTAGTTAGGTAAGATATGCCGGTGCTTCCGCTACAGAGGGCGTCATCTTAATGATAAAGCGATCCCCAATTGACAAGAACAGTTAATGCGGTGGCCCTTGTCTACATCTATATGGATACGGTTTTCATTTGCATAGCAACAAGTATACATTTCTAATTTGTGGAGTCACCAAACAAAGACGGCCATAATCCGAATACCGTGCATACTGAAGTCATCCTAAGGATGTCTCTCTCTGAAAAATTTACGAATTTCATTAAAGGGCATTTCTGTCTATGATCCGAAGGCTCACCGTTCCCCAAATCTAGTAATTACGAAGGATGCAAACTGTGCATCATGCTTCAGAAACAAGTATGTAATCCATGATAGAAAAACAATGCTTATAACAGATCTGTTGTTTTCACGCTTTGGCGTGTTATCCAAACTTGCGGTTTTTCCAAATGGTTCAATGTGCCGTTTGCCATCAATTTTCCTCAAGAATTTAGCCAGGCTGAGGTAAGCTTGCCAAATGTGGGGATGTTGAGGTTTGTCCGTGCATTTGGCATTTGAAAGTGTATAGTTAAATGTTTATATCGTATTGGCTGGATGCCAACAACGAGCAACCACCTGCTAACTTGACTGCTCGGAAGCAATTGAAATCCAAATGGCTTCATATGACGTGATCTCTCAGATGGCTTTAAAAAAATTATCGAACATGTTGAAAGATGAGTTACATTGGACAAAAAGAAGCAAATTCCGTTATTTTAGTAACGACAATTCCCCCAGAAATGTCTTATGAACGGAATTTTACGTCGTAAACCTACAATTTAAAAGGTAGCATAAGTTGTCAGATGTTATGAAGAGCACTCACCTGTTCATTCACTCGTGCTCGATAATCCCGAAGCTACAACCGAACAGTTAACGATAATATGACAGATATGAATGTTCAAAGTTTCCCGAGCTGCAACTCACCATTTCTGAGAAACGTTCAAAATGGAACTGATCTGTCTGAGATTTAATGATGCTACCGAATTTATGTTGCGATGAGCAATGTGACTTTGTTTTAGTTTAAGCCTAGGTTTATTTAAGAGTGACCATTTGTACTTTGGTATGTCAGCTGATAACGATGAGATGGTCACGTGTTCGACTGTCATATTCTTTATGTAGGGCGAGTTCTTGGAAGTAGTCAGAAGGTTTGCTTTAGTTGGAGAGCGTTGAACTGAGTCGTGAATGTCGTAGCACGAAATAAACAACACACTTGGCCGACTTAATGTACTGTAATCACAGCATATACGCTTGCGGATCATAATAATGTGGGTGGATGAAAACAGGCCGCGCGACGCGAACCAGTTTGCTTCACTGGTGGTTGCTTCATATGCAGATTCACCACTCAACGGTAGTCAGTTAGGGTCAGAGAAGAAGTGGTTCAGTTAGGTTAATTGGGTTTACTCATGCCCAGTGATCACAATATTCATCACATCTATCCGCATGCTGTAATGTAACGTTTCAGAATATGATTGATATCTTCTCGCTGGTAGCATCTGTAAACAATGAACAGGGTTTACCAGGCCAGTAGTTTGCATTTATTGTCTTCTTACCGCTCGTTTCAAACTTCTAGTTGTAATCCCTCTGAACAATACAACGTTAAGCTTAGTTCACGTTACAACACTTATGAAGCGAAAGTGAACAGGCACGGAGGAATTAAGATTTGGATCGTTGTCTCATTGGGTTTTTGTTTTTGCTTTCCGACTGAAAAGTTTGACCTGATTTCCCCTTTTGCTGATTCTCCCGTGAAACCTGTTGGCTTAGGATGGCTGAACATTCACTACCGCTGCTTGCACCACAAAACATCAGCATTGGCGAGTTGACTACTCTCTTGATCGCAGGTCGCTTAATTGACGCTTTAGTCAACATGTAACTGCACAGTGCGTCACAATTTAGGACACACAATCCGGGCGTCCTCAGACAGGTTGTGTTACGCGATGCATTGAACCGAGTTGTAGTTCGTTCGGATGTAATCAACATTAAGCCATACAGGCAATACAAGCGGTAGAGGTAACACGTCACTCAAGAAAAGTACATACTATACTCTGACATACATAAGCGGTAGCATCATCCTTATGCGCGTGGTTGAATGAGCCATTGGTTGACCAGGGCGCGACCAATCAGAACGCAGTCTTAGCTCGAGAATGGGGCCCCCAGGCGGCCATGACGCGCATGCAACACCAATTAGGCAATGTGATCATTCGAGTTGTACCTCATTTACATTAAAAGAAAACCAACATAAGTATGGGGCATTGTAAAGTCTCACTCAGTCAAAATACACTATCGCAGTCCCTAAATGTTTGAGAAAACAACCAGAGAGTAATGAAAACCAGAATAATCGCGTATATGGAATATCGTGTATCTATATCCAACGGAGGTGCGTACTGATCAATTGGGCGTCATTACACAAGATTGGAAGTTCAGCCAAATCAAACTGACGGCAGAAATCGGCTGAAGGTAAGTTGCTAATGAGATAGACTGTGGAACAAGAGAACGACGCATTTTCGTTCAATGTCATGGGCATCAAAGCATAACACACACAGCTGGTTACACACGTTCAAACCAATTTAGCAGCTTGTTCACTTATGTTAAGCGTTTCTGAACGATGTGAACAACTGGCTTCAAACATCCACCACCATCGGAACATGGTAGACAATCGTCGCTGAAGCTGATGACCTATTTTATTGAAGGCAGCCACACCCATTGTAATGCTTGTCATCACAGTTAACTTTATTGATATTCATCATTTAAGTTTAGACCTTTGCGACTCATCACGACAACTTGCCTTGGAGATAAATGCCAAGTCACTAAGTATGACACATTCTGCGCTCAAAAGTTCACTCAAACTACCATTAGTTGAACGGGTCAACTCGTCAGTGATCTAGTGGTCGGTTGATACAACAGGCTATCGGCACAGTTCGAACGGGTGAAACAAAGTGAGTGTTGGCTTTCAGGAACCGCCGTAGGGCTGGGAAGTGTGAAACACCAAAGAGAGATTTAATGTATTGGAATATCCAACGTTGATGTAAATATGGTTCGCAAAAATAGTTGTATTTTCCACAATTCAGTTTTCTTCAGAGTGGTAACAAAGAGAGTATGTTTCAGCCATTGAGTAAAATATCAGACAATGATTTTTCCAGAGCAAAGTTGTGATTTCCCTGGCTCTACCAGTGAGTGGCTGTATTCTCACTTTAATAATTACGTTATCCTCAGTCGTAGTTTCGCTAATGAAAGTTTTACAACGTTCGACTAATTGGTCTTAATTTACCAGTTTGATAAATAGGGATACTTCATCACTCCGGTTTCCTAGTTGCCATGATGAGTTCCAGTGTCAGGAGCAAGTCATAATAACCATAACTACACACGGTTGGTTAGGCAACAGTCAGGCTGGAAGACATTGCAAATATGACGGTGTACTGACTTTTGTTCCCCACTCTGCTCATAAAATAACCATGTAAAACATAAAGAAACCAAAGGACATCATTCTACCGCGGTAAGAATCCCAGAAAGAAAAACGACGAGTCGAAGGACAGATCGATCATGCCCACGGTATACACAGTCGGAAATCAAAATAGCGTCAGATATACGGCAACAGGCTGTGCCAAACTTGAGGGTCGTATGAATACACTCCAAACTATTGCTCTGGAGCGCAGAGGCCTAATTTAACGGTAAGAAATAGTGAGCTGGGAATTGCAATCGACGGGGATGGTTTCAAACAGGGTGTTAACAACGTTAGCACAGGCTGCCGATAATGTTTCAATTACTGAACACTCCATTACACTGTTTGGAATTCTCTGGATGTTTCATGATCACAAACCAGAAACAAACGATCAAGTTAACTTTTATGCCCTCGATGTCAGAATTAGTCAACTGACACTGGATTACTCCATGTTAGGTTAGTATTACTACAATCAGCGAGCAGACATGATACTGTACATGGTCTTTCTTACATTGTTTTGCGTACATGCTTCTTTCGTCGTCCCTCAAGCACTTGGTCTGTTATCTGGAAGACAAATTCTATTTTATTGCCTAATACTTCCGTTTAACTATCTGTCTTAAGTTCATCTTAATTTATCGTGTAGACGGAACAGTTAGGTACGTCTGGTCGGCAGTAACTGGGCTTGAACAGCAGGATCTTCAGTGTTGATTTTGACCTTTTGCCGTCGTATCTGGATGGATGTAAGATATATTGGGGAAATTCTCACTGGAGAGATTCATAGACAAAAATCTGCGGCCCGGTACGAAACTTGAACTCGTCCAGACAGCGGAGAAAAAGCCGGTTTTCATCTGTCTTTCATATAGAGGTGAGGTTAACAGTGAAATAATTAGCCGTAGACTTTCAAACGCGGTCGAGAGTGCCTACCCTGCAGCGAGACTTATCATATCGTTCGACACCTGCCCGGTACTGGTGCCACGCCTTAAGGATAGTTTGCCCAAGTTCTCTTCGTCTTTCTGTATCTACTCTCTCACCTGTTGTTGTCAAGCCGGTTACGTTGGGAGGACCACAAGGCGGCTATCGGAGAAGGATTCGTGAACACCTACCGAAATGGCTTCGCAGCGGTTCGAGAAAGCCTATTTCCAGTGCGATTGGCTCCCACTTACTTGACACTGGCCATCAAATAAATCCGGATGAAGCGTTCCGAGTAATCTACAAGGTTCGTCATTCCGGCTCCAGAGCTGTCAGAGTGCGACTGTTATCAACGGCCGAGGCTATTGCTATCAGACTCCACAACCCCTGCCTATGTGCCCAAAAACACGTACAAACCCTCCACCTCCCCTGGCCAATCATTCCACATCCACTTGAAACCCGAGCAAGCATGAACCACTCGACACTGATGAACGCATCTCATGACAGGCGCGTGTAACACTCAAAGGAAGCGGGTGTTTGGCACTGATTGTCAAACGAGTTCTTTGTTCAGTCGCTACATTTGCACAGACTTAGATGGTTGGGTCATGTACTAAGGATGCCAGCTAGTCGTTTGCCACACCGAGCACTGTTTGCCGACGCTGCGGCCGACTGGCGCAAGGTGCGAGGTGGACAGATGATGACCTGGCGTAGACAAATGAAATCGTTCACGAAGGGGTTGGTCACTGTAGATCGGGTTCGTCTCCCGGGCTGGGGCCCTCGCGACTCACAGAGTCGGTGGCTTGAGACGTTAGGTGAGATGGCGGCTAATCGAGCTCAGTGGCGTGAATGTTGTCGTTGTTTGGCCGAGTTGTCTGTGAAGTGAGTGCACTTAATGATGCGGGGCAGTGAAAGCCGTAAGGAAGCTGTCTTGCTGATGACGCCTTACTTTCACTTACAGCTCGGTTGTTTGTTTGCAAGGTGTAGGCGCCTTGATGTTGTATGTTTGAATATCGGCGTAGCTGTTTTAGTAGTTAGATCCCTTCCTCTTCCCGTGTTCTTTTCTTTCTTCTCCCTGTATAGGGCTTGCTTTTTCATTATTGTGCGGCAGTTAAACGTCAATGTGAATCCACTGATGTATTGCTGTCTAGGATAATGATGATGATGAGTGAAACACTGCGTAGAAATGAAAATCCATTCAAGTAATGGTCTATCAACTACAGGAACGTCCTCAAAAACAAGTTTCACAAACTAGATTATGCCTAGAATACATGTATTACTGTAAAGGCTGGGCATGACGGAACGCTCAAATCCGATGGGATAACTTGATCCAATGTCAATTTTACCCACCTGGGTCAAATGGTGTCCTCGAATTACATCAGAACTCGTTACCACCTTTTGTTGAGCTGTGCACGGACTGTATTTTCAAGTGGCCACTTCAGATGACTTCAAACGGCTCGTTAATAGCATTGCACACAAAAGTAGTTCACAATAAAAGTAGTTGCTCTACAGTGGGAACATGGCACCAACTCTTTAGTTAGGTAAGATATGCCGGTGCTTCCGCTACAGAGGGCGTCATCTTAATGATAAAGCGATCCCCAATTGACAAGAACAGTTAATGCGGTGGCCCTTGTCTACATCTATATGGATACGGTTTTCATTTGCATAGCAACAAGTATACATTTCTAATTTGTGGAGTCACCAAACAAAGACGGCCATAATCCGAATACCGTGCATACTGAAGTCATCCTAAGGATGTCTCTCTCTGAAAAATTTACGAATTTCATTAAAGGGCATTTCTGTCTATGATCCGAAGGCTCACCGTTCCCCAAATCTAGTAATTACGAAGGATGCAAACTGTGCATCATGCTTCAGAAACAAGTATGTAATCCATGATAGAAAAACAATGCTTATAACAGATCTGTTGTTTTCACGCTTTGGCGTGTTATCCAAACTTGCGGTTTTTCCAAATGGTTCATGTGCCGTTTGCCATCAATTTTCCTCAAGAATTTAGCCAGGCTGAGGTAAGCTTGCCAAATGTGGGGATGTTGAGGTTTGTCCGTGCACTTTGCATTCGAAAATGTATCGTTAAATGTTTATATCGTATTGGCTGGATGCCAACAACGAGCAACCACCTGCTAACTTGACTGCTCGGAAGCAATTGAAATCCAAATGGCTTCATATGACGTGATCTCTCAGATGGCTTTAAAAAAATTATCGAACATGTTGAAAGATGAGTTACATTGGACAAAAAGAAGCAAATTCCGTTATTTTAGTAACGACAATTCCCCCAGAAATGTCTTATGAACGGAATTTTAACGTCGTAAACCTAATGCAAACCTGCTATTCGGAACTTACTGATAATGGGAAGTAATCTGGCCTACAGTCAACCGACAGCAAAGGTGGACGATATTGCGCTTCCCGCAGAAACCCATTACACAATTACCAAATGCTGCACTTTCTAAAAGATACCTACTTTTGCCACCCCCAATCCCATTGTACGTCCTTCAGGTAATAAAATACAGCAATTTAAAAGTATCATATCCGAGAATGTTCCCACCCTTATAGGTGACACATCTGTACATTGATAATGAGTGCAGAACCATAGAATATAGCGCTCGATGTGTTGCTCAGGCACGCATTGGACACAGTTATGGCTCTGATTGGTCTGATTAATAAGTGCAACACTGAAGTTTGCTGGATGCTTATTGGACGGAAGTGGCCTCAGTTCTGATAGTTTCTGAATGGTTAGGATCGGGATCACACGTGACTTAGTCAAGCTCATTAGCTCGTCTGTCTGATGGACAGTGAGCAAATTTCTCTCGATCGAGGAAAACTTACAGCCTCTTAGGAATTAAACAGAAACGAATGCTATGCAAGGCCCTGTAGGTAAATCTTAGGGTGTATCCCGAGAAACTGTGCAAAAAGTTATACTGAACAGGGTTGTTGTCAGGAGATATGTTGAGCCTGTCATATCAAAGCCGACCTCACTTACGGTGAGTCAAAAAGTTAACGAAATCAATGAAGCCATCTCACTTTATACGAGCCCATGAACGACATGTTGGAATATCCGTCATTGATAGTAATATCATCGAGAAAGCCATGTCAGCATTTTTAAAACATGGGAAGTTAAAGGGTTCAAATGGTGGATTCATCTTTGGAGAGCATGATCATCCACATTATTTTTGTGCACATCTGTTGATAAAGGACGGACGACTTGCAAGATACAACCGAAAACTCTATATTCAAACTTCTTAACATTCCAATAGACTACAACGAAGAAGGAGATTTCAGTGAGAACGAAACCAGAGTATACCAATCACAATTCGTCAAAGAGAATGTTGATGATAAAAAAATACGAGGATGCTCCGGTGTCGAATATTGTTAAATACAGTCTGGCGGTAATGCTGTCTTGTAGCACGACCGGAAAGAAGTTTCCTCGTTTACTTGTTGGAAAACAATAAAAACCGCGATATTCCCACGCATAGTGAAATTAAATGCAATTTGTCACATCCGAATCTCAGTCCCACTTCGTGAGTATGATCCGCTGGTTCGAACGATTGCTAGAACAAAGCAGTATCAGGGAAACCTTACGGGAACACCACAAATCAGTGCTAAATCACACGAAAATGATATCGAGACATCTCAAAGTGAAAAAATAGTGTCAAAACAAAGTCTTATAACCGCAATAACTTTTCAAAAACATTTGGTTCGTACAATTTTTGAATAAATGCTACATCGACTGTCCCAATAACCATCGAAAGTGACATATCTTCTTATGCACGGGTGACTGCCCAACAGGAATGAAAGTTTGAGAAGTTGAATGCGGTCACAGTCCTTCCGCGATCCTCTTGCAATTTAGTTTCACAAAAGAGTGATCAAGTAACTTGACAATGTATAGGTTTTTCCCGCCATGAATCATGCACATTAACCTCCTGAACCTAGCCGCTCAAATGTAGCCATATTCGCTTTGATATATATATGAAAACATTTATGGTTAAATTGGGGAAGCTCGGTCCAGGACAGAGAAATCCTTACATACCAACTGAGATCGTGCATTTAGGGGCTCTTCTCTCAACCGTTCCTCATTTTCAGTTTTGTTCGATGGTAACGCGATCTTTTTATCCATTTTCAAATACGTGATAGATGATAGCCTGGAGGGATAACTCTAAGATTTTGGAGATGAGTAGAGCTTCAGTTAGGTAATCAGCTGTCAGATAGTCCACATGTAAACAACTGATTTACTAGGTTCTACTAAACCAGTCGAACGTCATGGTTTTTCTGCACGGTACGCATTTTGCCTCTCCAAAACGTAAGGTTATGTCAAAAGATGATGTCTGCCTTGACACCGTCTCTGTTATAGTGGACAGGCCGCTTAAAGCTATTAATCGCTTCTACAACTTGGGTAGTGTCATCCGACAAGGATGATGAAGGCGTTTGTTACATTTGTTTACCTTCGACATTTACAACATTGGAAAAGACGTTGAGCTACCGATTAAGCACGCGGCGTACAATGTACGTGGACACTCAAACACGTCGTACGACTCACAACCTCAATTTATTCACGTGGAGTGTATATAGTCTCGACAACCGGCCACCGTTGTTTTCGTCGGCTGGTTTTCATTAACAGGGCTCGCAGTGCGAATAGCGCGACAATGTGTTGGCGCGTATTTAGAAAATCTACAGGTTGGAGGTTGACAACCAGTCTTGTCATGTGCTCCGCATGCCGACGAAACGTCCGATGCACTGCGCACTCATTGCGACTGCTGACGGGTGGAAGGTACCACAAAGTTATTAAATGATTGGGTGCTCACAAGCTGGAAGACATTTATCATATTGCTGAACAAGAGGCATCCAAGTTACAGGCTGCGCGACAAACCAAACAACAGGCAGGAATCACTATCCATCGTGTACCGTGATCATTAACGGGCCGGCATCCATACGATTTTTGACAATTTCCCTCCAATAATAGTAAGATTCTTCACGTATTTTTCATCTTCATACAGTTGTGTGCATTTAACAAACTGTCATTTCGTGAGCTACGGTCGGGGTCAACGGCGTCCACAAGTACGACTCAAAGCTGAAAATGTACACGCGAGCTGGGCACCAACCACCTGCATACACCGGTTGAGGAATTCAGGATCAAGTTGCTGCTTCGAAGAACAAACCGTTGAGTGGCTACACGACAATCAATACATGCGACTGTAAACGGATGTGATCGAACGTCTCCACAGGAAGCTAATCAATGATTAAAAGATGGCCACATTCAATCAACGTCGGACACTGGAGTAAACTGGTGTACAGACGAAGTGAGCTATCAGGCACAGTATCGGGTTTGTCATAAGGAACACCGGAATGAAACAATTTGGTATAGCGTGTTAGGTACTAGACTATACAAGCGATACCCACCTTCAGGCCAATCAGTAGAAAAACGGAGGCTTCGAGGCCATTTGGGGTTTCTCATTTTACCGCGGCTTTTTGTCTATAAAATGACTTATGGTAAGCCCAAGATTGACATCAGTGTTGTCATTCTTGCTTACACTTCGGAGGGCGGTAAGGTGTAGATAGTGAACATACACACGACTAATTTGTTTGATAAAAAAGGTAGTCAACATTCAGTGTATGAGGACCACATGCGGTAAAACTTCGGCTGTGCTAACATCGAATAAACTGATTGACAGATCACGAAACTGTTTGTAGAAATCGTGGTGGCCCGTTGGTTGTGACGCGTTTTATCTAAGAACAGCATATAATTTTGCATACTGATAAGTAGTGTGTCAGATAGGTGAAAATTGACCACATCCCACCTCAAAAGGCAGAAGGACGATACAAATCTGGAGGATTAAACTAATAAAGTATAGAGAATGAGAGCCTGAAAAAAAGAAATCACTTATCAAGACAACATAAGTACTGCAACCATAACCATGGTACAAGCTGGCGATTCTAGGTGGAACATGTCCATTTACACAAACGGAATGAGGACATACCACACATCGTGACAGACTCCACATTACAGAAAATACGCAAACATCTCCTTACCGCATCTAAGGCCGACAAACCACAGCCGAATACCAGATTAGAAATACTGAACAAAAATCAGACTTACGTTCGAAATTGAGAAACAATTAACAGATATCTTTTCGGGATATCGTGTGTTGGGGAAAGTCTATTTTCCCCAAAAAGGGTTTATTTTTCGAGCTATCTTCGAAAAATAAATTGTGATTTTGAATTTATCTTTTCGCGCCACAACGTGCCAAAACTCAATTTTGGCGCACGTTTCTCCGGCGTCTCTGATTGGCCCATCCCACTTTTAATGCATCAATTAACGTGGTTCAGAGACTATATATATGCAGACGCTGGTCTGCAATGTTACCTTTGGTTAGAGAGCAAATACATTCTCGACTGAAGGTCAAGGTCTTCTGTGTTCTTCTGGGGTTTCTGGTTATCGTTACGCTCGGTGCTACGTGTTCGTGTTTACTATAGTCGTGCGCTAGACATTTATCGTTATCGTTGACCAGCGGGTCATAACAGAAAATAACACGGCTGGTTGTCCAGAAGCACGCACACATCCGATCTGATCAATTCCCCACTTTAGAAGCCACATACTTATTTCATACGAATATGTACCCGTACGCACGTTAATCGACAGAACGCGCGGAATTGTTAATTCTGACAGAATAGAACATCCCTAATTTTGAAACCATACGAGCACCAATGATGAATATACCAGTATTGTGAATCACAACCATGCTATCTTAAAGATGCCATGAGTTTATCTCCATTTATATAATAACCATGATAAATAAATAATTCAGATACCTCGACTGGGTGGTGCTCAATTTAAACGAAGAGCGAAATCTTCTACTATTCACCAGTAATCGAAATGTCGCTCAAGTTCAATGATTTCTGTGATTTCAACTTGGAGAGAAGTCCTAGTCGAGGGGTCATCGATTGGAGTTAACAGACAGTAACTGTGTCTCCCTCTCGAGGCGATCGGGCAACCTGATCATTACTCACAAGCGAAAGTGGTTGAGCGTTCACATATGATAATTCGGTCGTGCCTAATGTGAGGTCAATGGCGCAGTGCCTCATGAAAGCGTGGCCGGAGTTCTAGTCCCGGCGTGGCAAGGATATGCACTACTGACGAGCTCTAACAAGAGCGAAACTCGAGTCTAGTGCTTCTTTTCGAAAGAGGCTGGCTGGAAAGTCTATCTGAATGCGAAGGTCACGATCAATGAGTGATGTTCAACTTGAAATTAACCAAACCCCTGGCTACTCATCAGTAATTGCTGTTCCGTTCGGTTCGCTTTACGGCAAACACGGAAAAGCATTCAGATCGAAACGAGTGACTAATTATGCGCAAATCAGTGGTAATCCGAAGATACGTCGGGGAACCTCCTCATTGCAGACACGGTGTTCCCACCATACACCGCTAATTCTTCGGAGACACCGATGGCGGAACACGGACACTCTGTGAGCATCCTCCGCATGAACCGCCCAGGTTTCAGAGCCGTAAAATAGGATCGCCCTTACAGTGGCATTAAACATTCGTCCCTGCATAGAGGGATTGATATCATGCCGACGAACCAAATGGCGTAATTTGGCAAACGTCTTCATAGCTTTAACTAAACGACTTGTGATTTCATTAGACATTCCGCTAGTGCTGATACAGCTCCCAAGACACATTAACTTTCTGACTACCCCTATCAAGCGTAAAAGCAAACGCAGTCCCCTATTAATTTTGCAATTAGTAGTTGCAACTGTCATACCAAACTGACTAACTGGAGGTTCTGATTCACCTAGGATGTTTTGGTCTCCCTGTGAGCCCTCACAGATTAGGGCGACGTCGTCTGCATACTTTGTCTCGAAGTGGGGTGCCTGGGGGGCAGTTCTTCACCATCAAATTTGCAGTCTATCACAGCACATTCTAGGATCTCGCCTACTACAAGGTTGCATAGGAAGGAGAGGCTGGGCAACCTTGTCGCAACCCAGTTGGGGTGTGAAAGGTGCGTGATACGCTGCTCTGAGCCCCTACCCAGTAAGAGGCCCGATAGCAAATTGCTCCCGGGATTTTCATGTATTCTCAGACACACAGCTGCTCGTTAGGCAATCTCAGAATGTAACTCCAACAACTGAGTCAAACAAACAACTACTGACCTTCAATATGCAATCACGCTACTCCCACGATAATTTGCACACGAAGTGCTAGTCAGTTCTGGAAATGCGGACGACGGTAAAAAAAAAACTGCGGGAATTTGACACAACTTCACGAACCCAGAGTTTCCGGAGCACAACCGTCAGCTCTTTGACGAAGGTTGGAACCCTACCAGTGAAAAAGCAGGAGAGGGGTTGTTGGAGTCGGATGCGTCATGAAGTTTCAGGAGCTTGATTTCAACTTAGACATCCGTTTCTAGAGGCAAGGAAAAGTCAAAAGAACAACAAACATAGGCAGAGCCCGCAGGGCGTGGTTTCTGGCGTCAGCAGCCGATCGCATCACTATTGAAAGTGTTCAGCCCAAAGTTCTAGGTGTCGTTGCAGGCAATGAATTGATACAACAGTCATTTCCAAGATTAACTTGCTCACATGGCGTCCAGCTACTCCGCTGCATGAATGAAAACTGAGCAACCAAGAGTTTCGGCAGCAGAAGCTTTTTCCATACCAACAGCTCATTATGTCCACCAGGACGTTTTCGTTGCCCAGTCTCACGCACGGTCTGGCCTGGATATATATA
>LOND01005275.1:6464-17109 GCA_014220965.1 Paragonimus kellicotti
CGCGTGTGCGCGGCCACCATCCACGTGCTCAGCAAATTAGAATGCCCGACTGGATGTGATTCGACGCAGTAGAAACATGGACAGGCGGTTGTACCCGGATGGGAACAGAAAACAACCACAATTGAACAGAACAAGACAGCCCAGGCAGACGAACTGCAGTAAGATTGTACGCCAATCTCAGCAAGAAAGATCCAAAACACTTGGTTTAAGCTTTGCACTGCCCATCTTTGAGATATCGTTATTTGTTGGTGGGTACTCAAGCTAGCATCACTAAGAGTTTCACTAAAAAACCCAGGACAGAGTCCCGTTCCTTAGTTGGGAAACCATGAGACGTTGTCCAGGCATGCGTGTGATGGGTGGTCCATATCAGGACATCTGTTACTCCACTATTTTTTCAGTATCCTTACTTTTGGAAAGGATTCATGAACACCTACCGAAATGGCTTCGCAGCGGTTCGAGAAAGCCTATTTCCAGTGCGATTGGCTCCACTTACTTGACACTGGCCATCAAATAAATCCGGATGAAGCGTTCCGAGTAATCTACAAGGTTCGTCATTCCGGCTCCAGAGCTGTCAGAGTGCGATTGTTATCAACGGCCGAGGCTATTGCTATCAGACTCCACAAACCCTGCCTATGTGCCCAAAAACAGAACTGCTTTGAGCATAGACCCAAATAAGATTTTTGGAGCGGACTAATAGATTGAAGTTCCAACTTAATACAGATGTAGGAGAGGCACGAAACAAAACAGTCAAACGTACTGTGTGGAAAATTTTAAAACTCAACGAAGACTTCAACACAATTCATGTGATTCTGAGGCTCTCGGTATTTAGACATTCACAGTATCAGGCCCGAATGAAACTGAAGAGTGTAATACAAATGATGGTAGACGCGCGCACAGGAGAGAGAGGGAAACGCAAACGGTGACGGAAACAATAGCATTGATGATGCGTACATTGTAAAAAATAAAAATTATCGGCACAAGCTTGCGCGCACAGAAACAGGCACACTTAATGAAAGAGGGAGCAAGGGTCTAGGTGGAGAACGATCGAATTTAGCAACAATCGACACTTTGCAGCGGGGTCTCTTGGCGACTGTGACAATGAAAAAGAAAGGGAGACAAACTGTCGCAAGCGTCCAAAAACTTCACAATAAATGTGATCATTCTGGATCAGCATAAGCATTGGGAAAAGTGAAAAAACTAGTATAACAGTTTAGTTATTTGTTCAAGTCCGGAAGACCGACAAATGTATGAAGAGACTATCTAACATAGGAACAAAGTACGAACGCGGAAGAGGGCGGAAGGAAGAAATTGAAGCAGAGCCGGAAACATCACTACGCACTCGTTTTGAAGAGAAGAATTTAGGCAAACAGCGCGGTTAATGAGGTAAACATCAAAACATGGCCCAAACACATTAACAAAAGCCGCCTCTGAACATAAACGCTCTAGCGACCGGCTGCATTGTACTGTTCACAGATTTGAGCGACCGCGTTGTTTCCAAGGGATGCCTGGAAGGGTTGAGTGGAGACGTCGGTCGTGGCCATAATAAAATCTAAAATAGAAAACCGGATGACGGCGGGTGAATCAACAGAACGAACCGGAACTGGTAAAAATAAGACTAACACACAGTCAGAGTGCACTAAAATGTTGAAGTTAACTATATCGGAACGGCATACCAACGTAGAATAGATATCATAGAATGAAACCAATGTGAATGATTCAGTTTTAAAATTACACGGTAGTAAGCCAGGAAGAAAATATTTCTAGCGGATTCAGGTGCCAAAATACAAGCTAGAATCGACCGTATAATCTTCAATCTGCATCTACTACAGAGCAGCGAAATTTGTCGAGGAAAGAGCACTACGCAAATATGTGAAAGCGTACACAGTCTCAAGTGGATTATCTGCAGTAAACAACGTACGAGTGAGAATATCCAAGCTTTGAATAGCATCCTGTACGTTGAAAGTGCAAAGCACACTCCATACAAACCAGCCCGGCCACTCACCTTGTTCAACATGGTCTGCATGTCTTCGGCAGAGGGACTAAACTAAGACAATGTCATTCGCATAACCCACGTGTCAGCCAATTTAGCCTCAGGAAGAAGCTCAACACCAAGTTCACTGGACTCTCCAAGCGCACCCTCCAGAATGTCGTCCATGACAAAATTGAACAGGAAGGGGAAATCGGACACCCTTGACGAACACCACTAGAAGTGATGAACGCCCGAGACAGCTGTCCATAAACCCTCACCCTGCTTGCAGAGTGAGCATACAGTGATCTCAACAGATTCACGTATTTCTCTGGTACTCCCTTGCGAAGAAGACAGTTCCAGAGAACGTTACGAGCAACTGAATCAAAAGCAGCCTTCAGGTCCAAAAAGACCACGACCGTCGGCTGCCTATAAGAGTGCCGATGTTCCAAGATCTGTCGCAAGATGAAAACACGAACAACACACACTCAACCAGATTGGAATTATGCCTGCCCTCCACGTATCTGATTTCCCCTGGGCTTAGTGGGCCGACGTAGTAGAAGGCCAGTGAGCGATCTGGAAGCAACAAACACTACACTGTCACACAGACTTCGAGGCTTCTTTTAGAAAACGGAAATTAGTGTTGATAAACCCTAATCATGAGGCATCTCCTCAGCATCACAAACATACTTAAGAGGTTTTGTCAGTTCTGATACCAACCTTTCCCTATCACCCTCGAAAAAACAAGGAAAAAGGAAATCTGGTTCACGAGTTTATTACACCTCAATAACTCAAGTTCCAAGGTCACTTCTGCTTCCGACGGAAGGCAGTCTGGAATCCAATAACTGACCAATCCGACCCCGTCGTCCACATGGTCCACTGTTTCTCAAAACGTTCAGCCCGCCTGTCAAGTCCATCCCTCTCACATATGGTCTCATTTACAACCACTCGACAGCCAATACAATCACAAATCAGGAAAACGCTCTGTCATTCACCAGATAAAAGGCTCTTTCCATCTCTTTCGACTGTTCGACCAAGTAGTGCTCACGGTCTTTGCGCAAGCTTTTAGTCAGCTTGCGTTTAAGTTCTCGACGGTCGTCATCATATTCAGAGCCAGGTGGGATCGAGCGACGCTTGTTCATAAGGTTTATCGACGTGACGGAAATCCAGTTCTGTCGCAACTGAACAGCTCCTTCGGAACATACCTCTTCACAGCATGTTTTCATAGCTGCTACGATTTGTTCCCAGTGTTCGTTAGGATCTCTCACCTGACTCGAACTGGGCAACTTGTTCACTAACGCTTCCTGGTAAGCATTCTTTACACCCTCATCGATCGAACATCAGTTAATTACCCTGCATTTAGGAGCTGCTGATCTCTGAGTAAACGACAAAACACGAAGGACAGGCACAACAGTATGACCCATTTTTCTGCCTAGTCTCTTTCCATTAGTTTTTAATCTTATTAGTAAGGTTTTCTTATTTTAGGATAATCACCGTTAATGTGGGCGGCGGTCCAAACCACAGTATCTTCTGATCATGCTCAGGCCGTTGCAAAGATGATGGTGATGATGAAAATAATGAATAACAATAATACTTACTATCATAATATTATAAAGTGTGGCCGTAACGTGACTGAACAGGTACAGGTCAACGGCTGGTTCTATGAAGAGTGGCACGTACAACAGCATGTTTGCAGTGAATGGCCACAAGTAACCTGAAAATAACTAACTCCGTCAAATGGTCCGGGTGCAACTGGGTGATCGAATAGGTAACGAGGTTGCTCGCCAAAGCGCATTCTTAAAATCTTTCGATAAGCTGTCATTTGGTCTATAGTCGCTAGACCGTATACCCACCCATACATCGGACAATACTCACCGACGGTTGAAAACCACAAGATCAAGAAACATGAACAGGATGACTGTTGTGTGCTCAGTAAGGTCAACAGACGCTTTCTGTGAGGTTGAGAATATCGTCGATTAGCAATATCACCCGCGGTGGCAGCGGCTCGCAGCCAACGACATATATGCATCCACACTATTGCAAGCTCTACTAAATAATCTCACTCTCTTCCGTTTATATGTATTTGCTCTTGATAGAAATTCCTACAGAATGCAATTACATCGTCACTGCTTTAATGAACGGCGACTTGAACCATAGGACTATCTGATGAGGTACATGGGCATCAACACATGCACGTGGATGTAAATATTGGACAATGAGGCGATGTAGTAGCACCTCCAAAAATAAACACTCTTGTCTACGGAACACGTACACAAGCTGGCAGATTTTTATATTTAGTGCCCACGTAGAAAAGACAAGGGTTTCAAAGCCGTATAGGAAAGAATGAGTGTGAAACGAATTCAGTCCCACCAGGAACAGGCAATAAGGAAACCTTATCGGACTAAATCCGGATTGCCTAAGTACTAATCACAGAGCGAACAACAAAAGTCGTTCGTGAACAATCTCTCAGAAGCCTGCTCCGAAAGATGCGTATGATACAGTATAATTTTGCTTCCTACACCCAAAAATGGACATCAGACTCGATGGGATTAGTATGAAGTTCGATGAGGGTATCTACCTGAAGGTCTAAATTAGTGGAATCCAAGCTAAACTAACGTACGTCAAACCATTGCTGCGACGTGCGAATGCTGATCATCAGTGATGACTTCGTTAATATGTTTGGATTGCTGACACAAGTGACATGTGCAACATGAACGAAACGTAGGTACGTCAAAAAGCAGAACAATGTCAACCACGCTGGGTCTTACTTTTCATACTGCACCGTTTAATCTGCTCCTGAGCCCAGGAAAAAAAACAGTGGTTATAACGCTACGCTAACAATAGAGTTCCTGGCTTACGATATCTGTTATCTGATTCCTGTCGAGACTTGAACGGTTTGAGAGTATCACAGTCCACGCGGAATTATGCTATTGTGCTGCGCCAAGTGCTGGATGGTGTAGCACAGACCAGTTTGTTGTTTGCCTTCGGTACTTTTGTCTGAACGACATACAGATACGAGTATTGCTTACCTCAATGTGTGATTCTTCAGCAAAGCAAGATGGTTTCGTGACTGACACACCAACCTGTGAAAGAGGGCCGACTAATAGTCAACTTCCTTTTAGGGAATCTATGTTTAGACGTCAAGAGCCGTGTTGTCGAAGCCCAGTTATTCACCAGCACCGCATACCTACGTTGACGGTAGTTGCGAAATAAACATGTTTTTACCAATCGGGTTCAGTAAGATCAGAAGTTTCACTGGGTTAGAAGAGAAACATTTTCATTAGAGAAACATATTCATGCTTCCCGGAAAGTTTTTATTGATGGAGAGAGTGTCGTAATTTTAAGTACTCACAGCCCCGCGGTCTTCATTCTGTTTTAGATGTAATTAGTGGATATAAGCATATAAGCGAGGCGACGGACAGTTTGCGATCCATTGTAGTCGAAAACATTGCCCACTGGTGACAACTCCCATAAAGGTTAAAAAAAACTTCTGGCTTATATGACAAGGCGGTGCTTGCCGAAATACAACGTCAAATGTGGAGTGGATTCTATCCGGTAACTAAAACCTAGACGGCAGGATCTGTCCCGGTGACCCGTATTTGAACCCCTAACCGCCTGACTGAGGGGTGTCTCTAAATCGCAAACAGACCACAACACCAGTGCGACGCATAGATGTACGGTAAAAACTACATTTAACCTACAAAAATTGCAGCATCGCCAATTAAGCACCAAGACAATCAACTAATGGAAGTGATAGAATTTTCTTAGCCTCCATATGCAACCTTGATGCGACCAAAAGGCATAGGTAAGTGTGCGATACCATTAGCTTATGTGGAGAATTAAAGTTGATGGGGAATGCATTGCGTCGACAGAAAGTGGTTTGAAAACGCAGTATGTAAAGCATGTAAGTTCACGCACGCCTTACAGACTAAGAACCCGGAAGTGTCACGTGACGAACGTCGATGTAATGTACGGATGAACTAACTTATGAAATGTCACCTGTGTAGTTAGACAAACCGTGTCCTATGATACAGAAGACGGAACAATGACGTCAGTGTGACAGACTGTCACACTTGTAGATCCCACGTTTGGCGGCACATTTCCCACATAATGTCAACAGGGCAGGCGGACTAACTGGCGGTCGTCGAATCCCCTAAATCATCATGATCGATTGAACAGAACAGTTTGTCTGCTAATGGCACCTTCACATATTAGGTGTATGCGAGGCTACCAAAGTGTGAGTGCCAAAAAGGCGTAAATCTTCACAAACGGAAACGACTGAAAGTTTGTATAGTTTAACAAAATATCCGACGACGTAGACAACAGATTTAAAACTAGTCAACTATTGCAATAAAACAACACAGCGCAAGAACGCTTTGTTTAAATCAGAAATAAAAAGATTGCTTACATGGTTGGCACAGGTACAGGAACATTGCTTGGGTTTTTGTTTTGCCCATCCAGTGATCGGGTGATTTTTGAACAGTTACAAAGTTAGAACCATTAAAATTGAACGAGGATGCGCCTTCACTTCTTAAAAAGTTTATCATTGATTGACAGATCTCTTTCGTTAGCTAACATGGGGGGGGGGAGAAAACAGGAATAAGAACCCGATGGTTAACCGGAAATTAAAATACAATAAACAAAACCAACAGATCAATCAATTTCTACATAACGACGTCAAGGCGCACACATCCTTGTGCGCGTCAAACTAACCAATCATTACAAGTCACCATGGTTGAAGAAAATTCGATACACAATTATCTCTAACGAGTCAATCCTAGAAAGTTGAACAAATTACGCGGATAAAATCAAATAACCCGATAGCTGGACAATGCCTTCATTATCTATACACAAGCGATGACGAGTTAAATACGGTACCGGAAAAGCCACCATGAAACACGAGAGCATGCTAATCAGGAGGTCTGGACCCGCCGAAGTGTACGCACTATATCGGAGCCGATGAGCAATTGTTCGTCCACTTCATGGTCTCATGCACACTTGACTTAGTGGTATTTACTGTAGGTTGAGTAGTCCTCCTCAATGAATCATAAGACTTGGGTTCAGATTTGCTCTCGAACAACATCAGAGTGGATAGTAGGACGCAAATCAATGACGCGTCAGGTACAAAAATCCCCAAACAGTCCTGATGAGTGACAAGAGGAGATACAAACGTCCCTCAAACAATCCTGGAAGGTTTTCGCCATTTAACATTCTCGTCCGCCTATACTCACGTGTCCACAGTTTATCAGCCATGTTCATCACCTTTGGCCAGGTAACCAAAAATTTCAAGTTCATAATCACTGGCCTAACCGATTGGAATATTTACATTCATTTTTGAAGAAAAAACCGCTGAAATTGTTTCAGTACTTTTTACTGAATACGAATATTGCACTGATGAGACGAATCAAGCTAGAAAAAATTGTAAGACCTGTAGTGATTGCAAACCGTACTCATGAGTTTATGCGGAACCATATTTTTCACGATTCCGTTACGCACGCGTTGCATACAACTGCCTACCTCATTTTCACACCGCACTCAGCAAATCCTCCCGGTTTACCATAACAATAAACATCTGTTTCACTACGGTCTACCGATTTACATATCCTTCATAAGGATGAAAAATAATGCAGTTAGTATATTAAAACCATAATTGCTACTCATGCCAACACTGCTACTACCATCATTTATATCGGAGAGCAATTTACCCAACTTCATTCAGATAAACGGCCGTAGGCATAAATCAGTGGTTTCGTAGGAGGGCAGTCCTAGTCGAAAAATCGCATTGCAAGAAGATAGATCATCATCATACCATGACAAGTGATGATCACAAGTGAACGGTAAATAGAGTCCACCTCACAGCTCGTAGTATGGAGGGCCGACAGAATGGCCGCATCATGAAAGTCAGTCTCATACTCCACAACTGTGTCCATCCAAACAAATTGGCTTCCGTAGTCGTCCACTATACCGACATCCTCTACCACACCAACGTCGTCACGAACCGCAATAACGTCAGATTCGATGGGTCAGCTCGTCGTTGATACTCGCAGTTCATCCGAAACTCCGTAGCTCAGATTGCGCAGTCTCTTCATCGAGTCCTTGGTCACGCGGTTGTGTCGAGCACAACACACATCGTGGGTGATCCAGCATGATTGAGAATATGAGCGAGGCTTTCTGGTTGACCGCAGTTGCCACGACAGAGAACTGAGTGGTCACTTCGGCCACCTCGAGAATTCCGGACCTAGTCCGAAGAAGACCGCATCGGAGTTGGATGGCGAGAATACCGATCCTAAGGAAAATGCGATCTGGATTCAACAGCCAACGAGTGGAGAGTAAAGAGGAAGACACGTCCAACCATGATAATGCTTATCCACTCACGCTGCATGGGCCTCCTCCTTGTTCGTTACTACCGCATCATGAACGCACACCAGAACATTGACGTCCCATACCATAAGGTCAAATAAATCATCCTTGACCACGTTTCTCAAAACTGGACATTGACTGGAGAGCAGTCTCTCCACTCGAGATTTGCGCGAGATGGGAATAGTGATGGACAAACTTGGAATGTCCAGACAGCCCAGCCGAATTGGGGTGTGGCTGTTTAGTGTGTCTTTCGGATGGTGGAGCCACTGCCGAACAAACTAGCAAACTGTACAGTCCATAATTTTGAGCATGTGTCGATGGACTAGGCTCAGAACCACCGACTGAGTCATCTTCAAGATCAGATGCAATCTCAGAATGTGGAGATGCTGATGCGGCTTTACGGGCGCTTGGTCGTTTCATCCAGCATCGTACAAAGCTGCAGTAAGTGATTGGTGACTGCTTTACCCTTCCAGGTGAATGGGATATCCGAGGTGGATCACCGTGTCAGAGGCGCTTAGTGGGTGGATAATGTCTGGGGCGAAATGAATAGGCTCGTCAGCGACAGCAGTCGCGTGTTGATCTTCAGCCCGGATAACTTCAGAGCATTGGCGGCGGCTGCAAGCTTCTCGGAGAGGCGCGTGGATTCTCGGCTAGAAGGATCAGATCGTCGGCGTAGGCGAAACCGCTGACCAGTGTATCGTGGAACTGGTAGCCAAGCTTTGATCGTGACAGTGCCAACAAATAATCCATTGTCATGAATAGCGAATAGCGGCGGCAACATTGGATCACTCTGGAAAACACAGCGCTGGGATAGGAGAACGGAGCCTTCGAGCATAATGGCAGCGTTCTGGTAAGAATTAACAATGTAGTACGTTAGAGGTGGAGGAGCACCGAAAGCTTGGGCCGATCTGATAATAGAATCCTGTGAGATAGAATCGAACGCTTTGGACACGTCGATAAAGGCCGCACACAGCTGGAAGACGTGGTGCATAAGTTCCGGAACGGCGCATTTAGTGAGGTTCCCTCGGAGCAACGGTGTAGGAATGCGAATTGAAGGGCGGGCAGTTGCAGGCGCGAATTCCAACGATCAGACAATATCTTGTGAAAGCAACGTATCAACGTTGAAGATACGGCGAAAGGTCTCAATCCACTACCACTAAGAAGTGTCTGCCTACAAAACGGCTTAAATTCTATTAGGAATAAATAACTAAAGGCCTAACATCCCGAATTTACCGGAGGACGAGATGCGGGTGTTAAGCGCGCCGTAATAAGACTTCCATCCACTAGAGCGGAGCCGACACAGATACTCACGGAGGTTATGAATTGCATAGATCACGAAGTAGAGTTTTTGAACACAAGATCCGGGTCACAAAAAAAAGATAGAAAAGTCTAATTTTAGACTAATTTAGTCTAATTTCAGACAGAGTACCTGCAAGATCTGAAACCAACATTTGGGTGTCTGATGTGTTGTACACTGGTTCTAAAGTTAAACGATCCTCCTGATCGATTTTGTGTTTTACTAAGAACTGGTATACTCATCAGATCAGTTGTGTATTACACCACTTGTGTAATCCATAAACTGACCAGGAATCTCAGTGCTACAGTTCGAACTTGCAAAGGATGATGGTGGGTTGTATTGATGATTCTTACAAGTTCGTAAACGTTTGCAGTCTGTAGGATTAGTTTCGATATTATCAAATTAGGTGCTGCTGATCTCTGAGTAAACGACAAAACACGAAGGACAGGCACAACAGTATGACCCATTTTTCTGCCTAGTCTCTTTCCATTAGTTTTTAATCTTATTAGTAAGGTTTTCTTATTTTAGGATAATCACCGTTAATGTGGGCGGCGGTCCAAACCACAGTATCTTCTGATCATGCTCAGGCCGTTGCAAAGATGATGGTGATGATGAAAATAATGAATAACAATAATACTTACTATCATAATATTATAAAGTGTGGCCGTAACGTGACTGAACAGGCACAGTTCAGCAGCTGGATCCTGCGATGGTGGCACCTATCAATGCTTCCTGGTGGGCATTCGACACTCTTCGCTGGAACACCAGTTAGTTATCCTTGCATTTACGAGCGTGTCCTCTGGGCAAATGACAAAACAAACGGGCACGCACAACAGCATGGTCCGAGTCCAGGTGGTTGCTCCAAAAAGGCACGACAGTTTTAACAGTGACATCACCTGTAACTGACTGCTATATGATCGAGTTGTGTCCACGGCTGAGAAGCACAGGGAGGTTTCCATGTAACACAGTGCCTCTTTCTGTGTTGAAATGCGGTGCCCGAAATATAGAGGCCGGGGGATGCA
>LOND01005275.1:19479-38843 GCA_014220965.1 Paragonimus kellicotti
ACAAGTTCGTAAACGTTTGCAGTCTGTAGGATTAGTTTCGATATTATCTGTCTGTACCGATACGTCGAGCTTAGTATCTTTTTTGTCTGGCTTAAAAAATAACGACGATTTAAGTCATTGCAGGCAATCAGTTAAGTAATTACCTTATTTTCAAAAGCGTACGTTAAACAGACGGTGTAGTAAGAGATTCACACTTCTCATCGATAGGTAACAGTTCTGCCCTATCTTACTGGAATGTTAATTCTGCCAACTTTCAGTTGATATAGTTAAGGTATGTAGAGGACACACGTTATGGTCTTCTAATTCACAAACGATCGATTCAGAGAATGAACCAATAACCGTGAATCATCCAAATCATGATCCACCGCATACTAACACTCCAACCGATATCCAAAGTACGGCTCTGTACGTCAGCAGAGTGACAAATGTGTAGTCGCTTTAACATTACCTAGCACAGCGAAAACGCTTTGCACGAACGATGCCAGTTATGAATAAGAACCATTCAAAACCGTTCCACAGCTGCAGCAGTCTTTCGCCATTGTCAGTGCGTTGTGCCCGGACACCAAACATACCTCCCAGCCGCCTCTCTCCTTCGGAAAAGGACGACCAATCTAAGCAGTAAGGCCACCGGCTAGTATGATTGTCTGTTTTTAGTTTGCTTCAGAAGGTCAACGAGGGCGTCATAGAACGCATCCTTGGTATCATCCGAACAGCTGTCTGTTGGAGCGTACGCCGATATAATGAATACACAACGTCTTTCTGATTTGCGTCGACAGACTTTTACCGATGTATTGAGTCTGACAGCGCACAAGCGACTGTTCACTGGGATCCAATCGAGCAAACATTGCTCTGCTCTGGAACTCAGTGCGATTCCCACTCCAGCTTGACCACGAGATTCAGCTTCGGCGTCACCAGAAACCCTGAGAGAGAAGCGCTTGAATCGACAGTTATCTAGAGGTGAGCTCAAGTGAATAACGGTGCTAGAATCGTAGACTCGCGTCTCCGACACGCAGCACACATCAAGCTCCAGACTTGAGAGTACTAGCCACAGCAACTTGTCGGGGAGTGCGGACATTGAAGGCGCCAATGTTTACCAGTTGTCTTGGCCTCAGAAAACAATTATCGCCCGAAGGCACATGGAAGGCAGAAGAAATGGGGGATAAAACAGTAGGAGAAAGTCGTATTGGGTTAATAATGTCACTGTCGGGAGAGCGATAACTTCTGATACTTCCCGGTCGTTTATGCCGCGGAAGGGGGTTGACTTGAGGGACCCCACCCCGAGTCTCTGACTCAAAAGTCTGACCTGCGAGACAACAGGATACAGGGTTTTTTGGGACCCTACCCGGAGCCAATGACTCAAGAAGTCTGACTCACTTGGCAGTGAGGGGCTTGCCTAGCCCGAGGGCGCAGTGAATAAGACATTGATGTCTGATTCTGAGCACTGCTGCGCGCAGTGGATGTACTCAAAGCTACATCGGGCTTTTGGATGATAGATGTTTTTCGACCGTATTGGATAATACGCCGGCGGTCACGGTCAACCGTTGGGCGATCGGAGTGCTCTTTTTTGAGGGTACCTTTTCTAACCCCTTCTTCCTGATACGGAAGACAGCAGTGCCGCAACTATAAAAATAGTTCTGCTGTATGCCCATAGGATCGTGCCTCACTACCTAAGCACTCCTACGCGGTCAGTAGTGCGACATACAATCCTATGAGTGTAACTGCTTTTCGTCTGGCTGCTCCCCTTTGGCCTGTCTGACAAGGTTGCACCTGGAAGGACCGAAGTCCTAGTCAGCATAGTTCTCCGGATCAATGCAGTGCACAAGCCTGACCATTATATCAAGGCAGGAGAATAGGCCAGACGTGCAGTGTGGCTAGCAAAGTGCAAACAATGTGGGGGAAAGTGAAACTAATTAGACAAGTGGTAAGTTCATTTCTTTAGCAAATACCTCTCAGGAAACGAAGCAGGTAGATGGTTTGCATCCAGTGATTGGGTTCTACTAAGAATTGGTTCGCCGGTTCATTATGAGTTACTGATTAAAACATTTTCATGTTTAGTCAATCACTCTTAATGTCCATTTTTATCCAGGCCAGCCACAGTACTTGAATTCAGCTGTCTGTCAACTGACAAAGGTTGTGATGCATCAAACTGGTTATCACCACTGTAAAACGCGAGCACATTTCTGCGAGTATTGCCATGCAAAATCGAGACAGCCACTTCGTTCGGTTTGATGTGGTATAAACTGGGTTCCCCAGTACGATCACTATCGAGACTATGCAGTTAACTCAGCCAAGACCAAAAGTACGACCAAAAATAATGAGGACGCATTGAAAGTAAATTTGTAGCACGGGTCGAAAGAGATTAGAAGCACGTGCACATTTATGGCAAAGTGCACTTAACAGGCTGGAAAAACTAGACAAAGCCCTTGAGGAACGAAATATTCTGATTGGTTATCCTAAACTCGGACAGGGTCCGTTCTCGATGGCTGACGGTCATTGCAACATGTTGAATCTCCTCTTTTGCATAGGAGCCATGGTTACACACCGGAGTCGATTGAACGCGTCATATGAACCGATTTGACACAAAAATGACCAAATGAGATGTGATCTGCAATGCACGACTCAGCAATCCAGATATCCTCGCAACGCGCAATACACCAATTGATCAGTTATACCATGGAGACCTTTATCAAAACGGGTTCATTTGACACCAATCGGCTGAATAGAATACGGTGGCTAATTCTACCTGGATTGCGCATTGACCACCAGGTTCCACGGACCTTTCACACAAATTCAGTGGGAGCATGCTAGGCTATGCTGCCTGTCAGTCAGTAGTCATAATAATAATGGCTGTGTGGGCTGAGATACTGCCAGGACGCCCAGACCTAGACAGAACGATTAGGGTTCTCAACCAAAGCCTTTGGCTCAAAAGCCTGTACCGCAAGGCAGCGGTTGGGTGGCAATGTACCAGAACTGGTACTTTTTCCGGAAAAAGATGCCAACCTTCTTCCAACCCCCAACCTGTGGTTTGTCAGACCTCTACCCATTGGCCTGCCTGGTATGAGTGACTCTATCGGTGTGGTGGCCACACCGTCCAGTTTAGCCCAATAGGTCATCGAGATGCGCAAGCCGTCACACCACGTCAAGGTCCAGTCTCGTTGTGACGGCAATCAGTAGTGATTCATGCATGTCAATAACCCTACGAAAAGGTGCAAAAATACAGTTTAGAAGGCGCTGAGTTCGGCTTATAACAGATTAAGCGGACCAAATGTGGGTTTTCCCGTGGATTTGCTCAGCGTTTACCGTAGGATCTGATGGGATGCGACTTAACCCAACCGTTGGTATGGTTTGTTTGGTTGGTAGTACAGCTTGATCAGAAAACTTACGGATGTTCAACTGCTTGGGCCTCTTCCTTGGAACATCACCCATATGCATGGACAGTGATTAGCAGTAACAACTGGTCGATAATACGATGGAGGGTATTGCACACAAATTCATCACTTAAAGATGTGCTCCACCGAAGTCCACGTCCGTGACAAAGAAGAGAAGTATCACACTCGTTTGCCGAAAAACAGTAGAGATACTGAGCACAAGTCCGGAAGTCTGTCTGGATTGGTTGTGATAAGTAGTGAGGTTGAACTGGCTCCATAAGTGGGTCACATGTGATGGCAAACGACCGACTAGAGTAGTAGTCTCCGGCTACGTTCAGTCTTGAATGCCTGACAGAGAAGGCCATGAGGGATTGGAAAGAGGTTGTTCTTTATTGTCATTGGGGACGTAATCTGTTGGTGAGGATGCGGACAGGACAAGCGATAAATTTGCCACTGTTCGCTTATCTTACGTTGGTGGTTCTCAAAACGTCTCAACCTATCGACGTGAGCGCGACGACATCGCACTTTCGTTTCAAATGCATTACGTGAACGGTGAAATCAAAAAGTGACAATTAAATAATACCCCATATAAATCAATATTATATCACATTACATGCACGTTGTCTATGGGTTTAGAAGTACGCACAATGCAAGCTATCAGCTTGACAGCATAATCCGAAACGTTACTTTGAGGAAGCCTTAAATCACCAAATTCGGAAATTGAAGTTCTACTCCTTAATTGAATCTTCGCTCTACTACTGAAAGGGATTTTTTAAATGTTGACCTATTCCCAAACGGTTAGGATGAACCCGACCCGAACAACACGATCTTGCGGCCAGAATCAATATGCCTAAGCTTGTAATAGACAATCGACGAAAACACCCCTTGGGACTGGTTCGCCAAAACGTATAACTCATTAGATGAAGTGAAGACAACGCTCGACTCCAATAATCCACTGACACATGTTGGTCTCACTTCCTAAATCATAGTCGCATCGGATGCAAGCTACGGGGTAGGAATCGTCATTTCATACTTTCTTTCCCTGGTGACTCTAGCGTTGCTCTCTTTCCATTGCCAGTAAAGAAGTACGGCAAGATTGAAAAGAAGGCACACGTTATCATTTCCCTGCGAAACGCTTTACGCAGCGCGCTTTTCGGTAGCTACCTCACTCTACTGAAAAACCACAAACCACTGTGAGGTGTCTTCTGATCGAAAAGTACCCTGGTCCACATGGCTGACCAACTTCAACGATGGGTTAGACGACGCTCAACTACGATCTCGGCATCAAGCAAACGCCGGCGAGTAGTGGACCGGAGGACGCTCACTCTCGTCTGACTGGTTTGCGGACGCCAGATCCAAAAGAGGCTGTGATCGCAGCAGTATCTTTTGAGGCTGACGTCCCTCAAACGTTCTCGGAAGTTATCCGAACACTTCGGTCTTTGCTGAGATGGTCTCTGAAGCAACCACCGAGAACAGACATTGCAACTGACGAGTGTTAATGCAACCCTTCAATTCTCAAAGTGTGAACAGTTATGAGAGCATGTCGGTATACTAGCAGAACTTCAGCTCTAGGTTAACCACCAGCTTTATGTCAGTCACCCGGACGTCAACCGAAGGAAGGCATTAGATCGGAGCTGTCTACCGGTCCGACATGAAAAAACGACTGGAGCAACTGGTCGGATGCTGCTACAGCCGTACCTCTGCGTCCAAAACAGTACAATGACTACTTCAATCATGGTCAATTCTTAAAACCTCATGATCAACAATATACTGGGATTTTGTTGAACCTTTCTTAGTCAGAGCTTCTTGATTGCTAACAGCATACTTTGACACAGCAGTGTGTCGCAATCCATGGTAAGTTCGTATTCAAAAACTTGACTTTTGTTTCATGATACCTAACTGTTTTTGTTTGCTTCATTTCTTTTTCCTCACCACATATTTGCACCTATTACCACTATGCCATTTCGTGGGCCATTGTCTGGATTAACGGCAGTCTTGGCTATACATACGCGTACGGCTCAAAACTGAAAATGATGATGACGCCAACCACTATTACAAGATCAGTCATCCTGTAACTTCGGGGAACGTTCAATCAAACCGGACGTCCAAAAACACTGGCTGGTGACAACATAATATCATGCTTGCTGAATTCTGTCAGCAGAACGTCACTGATCACATCCGATCACCGCTTTAATACCCTCAGTACAACGGCCATGCTCCGCATTCTGTACACATACCCAAACGTGCCTTTTAGAAAGCTCAAGGGGAAGAAACAAAAGCGGGTTTGTTAGAAACATTCCTGACGTACTACCGAGTAGCATCGGAACCACAGGCATTTGAAGGATGATTTCCAGTCAAGGATCCCGCTGGACGGAAAATCCGAGTGCTATCGGTCCCTATGTACTTGAATGTCATCGTTCCAGGACCCGATAATACAATCTCGTAAGGCAGATGCAGTTAAAGACACGAAGCTAAACGCCGTCACTCTAAAACTTAGACTGCCTTGGCCCGGAAATAAAGATTTTGCCAAATGGTCTTCGGACCTCGTTCAAAAAAAGTTGGGTAGTGCGGTTTTCGAAATCCGAATTATCACGGAAGTTTAGATGCGTCATACCAACCAGTCTCAACTCACGGACATCGCGGAACAATCAGTGGGGGGAAAGAGATGTCTTTGGAGATACTGATGGACATGTTTGGTATCCTTCAGCCGGAACCTGTGAAAATTCCACAGCACGAAGAGCCCGCCACGTGAGCTGTTCCTCAAATGCTGGACTGATCGAGTACGTTGGCCAACGACACCTCTACGGCGAAATACCAAACTTACCTCATATGATTAGCATCCGCAAAGGTGTTAGAGCTAAAGTAAACCCGGCCCAGAGAACACGGTTCCACTGCCAGAATTCCGATATCTCGAGCAATTGCTGAGATGTAGATCAGCATGGGACTCAAATATACCTTCGGGCAATCACGCGACCGAACGGTTATTTATTTCTATTAATACAGAGCATTGTGGCAGTTAATCATCAGTGTGAACCACTGAGGTATTGCTGTCTATGACGAAGATAATGAATACAGAGTATCAGTTCATGTATATCCGTAAAGCGTCCGGTAGCTGAACACAATGCCTAAACGGAATGTACTTTCTCAGTTTTCATCGATTATTGCATTTCGTAGTTCGAAAGCGAGTGCAATGGGTTTCAATTCGCGTTAATCCTTATTGATTATTTGCGCTCGTGTTCAGTGGGATTCGGTTGTAACTGGAGAAGGGGACATCTTTGTATTTTACAGAAAGAATCCACAATAACTCCAGAATCGCTGACGATACCCTTGTGAAAACAGGTTAAATTCGAGAAAGCACAACTGAAGCTGATCGAGAAGTTGACACAGAGGCTGACAATGTAGAGCCCAACTTCCGCCACCATATCGCAGACGCACATGTTGATCACATTCATTGAAACCTCAATTTCAGAACCCAATTTTCATTACTCCCCTGAGACCTACTTCAATATCCGGTATCGAAAACACGAGGACGTATGTGACACGCGGCTGGCAGCTGCCGGTAACTTCCAAAGAGCTCCATTTTTATTGCGCAAACTGGGTTCTTCGGAATTCGAGTGCTATACGAAACGCATTTTGGCGAAGAACGTCCGTCATGTCCCATTCAGTGACTAATTGATTCTCGTAAGCCATTCATGTTTGTCAGCACAACGCGCGGCTGGACACCACATCCCATACGGTGTAGGTGGTTTGTCAAAAGATGAGCAACGCAATGAGCGTCAAATTGCCCCAAAAAGAGGAATCTTCGTTCTGGTGTATTAACACTGAGTCAGCCTACTTTTGCCTAAAGTAGCGGTATCGATTTTTCTTTGCACGCTACGGATTAGCTTCGCGGTATATTCTGAGTTCCTTTTGCTGGGATTAGAATTAAGTGATCGGGCAGATCAAAATGAACAGCCAGCTGAACGATATGAACGACCATATAAGGCTGCACTCACAGGCTACAGTGGTCCAAAGACGTTGCTTCTCACTCTGAAGTGTGGTGAGTCAACCAGATATGCACAATCACGTCACAGACAGTCCGATAGCTGTCAGCAGGCACTTATGAGCAGTTTGGTTCGCGGGCAGCAGGGACTGCTGGCGAGGAGTGGGAATCCGAGTTCGTTACACAAAAAAACCTGGTGACAACGTGGGCATCCAGTGAACTACAAAAGTCTGCAATAAATAAAGTGGGGTCAAAATCTAGAAGTGTATTAATGCGATGGGCAACCTGCACTAGACGCTGTTTACTATAAAAGAAAACGTAAAACCTCAGACGATTACTTCTTACTGTATATGAGCCAAAGAAGTTTAAACCGTGAACGAAAACAAATCACAACGGTGACTGACTGATTAGAATTGACCTCCGCCATAGATGACGTCCGGTCAGGTATCAATTCAGATACAGTGGCTCACTGTAATCTCAACATTGGTTAGGCCAGTTGCTTATATCACAGGATCACCGAATGAGCAAACAATTAAAACGTACTGTAAGGTCGGAACGAGTGGACATAAGTACATGAGAGAATCAACATTAATACGGTGAGAAAATTGGTTCGTTTAGAGTAAGTATTTAATCCCAACTGTTAAAGTTGAAGTTTACGGAGTACGGTGACAGTTATCGACTACTAGCTGCTCGATATACAAGATTGACCAATATTCAAAAAGTCGCTTATGCACGAGGACCTGATCAAGAACTGTCAGGAATTTTTTAAATACGGAAGTGTTACCACAGTAAAATCGTTCAGGGTGTCCTGGATTGCATTGCTCGTCCCAGAAGCATGGACCTGATAACCAAATCCGGAGTTCGAACAGAAGTTCGTAACCTTATTAGCGTTCATGGCTAGGGCTTATGTGCGGTACCGACGCCCTAATTAATTGTCCAAACGTCGGATATAAATCCGTGAAGTGCTTAAGATGGCGTACTTGGGCCGAGTCGTTATCCCAGATTAAAAGTCCTCAGCAGTCCGAAGACTCGAAATCGGTTCCCCTGTCAGTTGTTATGCCAACGAGACAAGTGGGTTAAAGTTATGAAATTGAGGACGGGTGTACGCGGCATTTGGGGACGCAACGGATGAATGACTGCAAACGATCACATTACCGCCCATCTCGACCGATTCTTCAGAGGAGTTGGCACATTCTGTGAGCGCAGTAACAGGGAATCTCCGATATCGAATTCATCGGGTCGAAGGACATACAGAGCGCGTCGACGGTGATCTCACAGCGCAGATAAATTAGCTGCAACCAGAAACCCAAGCTCTGGGAGAGTCATGGTCTCGGCCCGCCTCGTAATAGCCGGATGTTGACAGTATTGCAACCAATTCGGGAACAAGCCGCGAGAGTGTATCAAACCGTGCACTATCGCAACCACTTCTGAGAACGCGAAGGTTGATAAGTAATGGCGATAACCGCTGTAAGCTTCCTCCTCAGGTCCCCCACTTCGCATATCCAATAAGAACTTTACGTCTCAGTTCTTAGAAAGCAATGATATTCGGGTCGATGTGTCAACACTTACGAAGCAGAATAGACTTCATCCAACACTATTCAAACTTCAGTCTGCCAGCAAAACCAAATCACGCGCCTTTAATGCTCACGAGACTTAGGATTGCGGGGTGCATTTTGGCAAGAAAGCATTAAGGCAATTTGAGTTCATAGTTGATGCAGATCACTATAGTCATTAACATCCTAAGAAGTGGTGCGGTCGAGACGTTGTTGCTTTGCTCTCGGTACAAAGCGTGTCATTGTTCAATCAAGCGGTAATGATAGCTTCTGAGCAGTACTTGGGAAATTCGCAGACTTCCTTTGTCCTTCGAACAAGCTACCTGTTGTCGCCATAATCGTAGTTTATCACACCCACATGAAGGGTCAACCAGTCTTATAAAGCTGATTGTAAACATTGTTCGCTCTTCCGAAAGCCCAAGGACATCTCTTTCGTACATGATGTCCAAAATGGAGAAGAGAGTTCGTAAGCAAACCTCCGGTAAGTGAGCAAAACAAATGTTACAAACATTCTAGTATTTCAACTCCACGACATGATCTTTAGTCCCGCAAGAAAAGCTACCTTCAGCACTCTTGACGAGTAGCATAGGAAAAAGTATACTCAAAGCATTCACCAACAGTCGTTTGGGTCTGATCAGATTTTTACTAAGACACAGAGCACACGTTCCAAAATCTGATGAATGAAGTCACCCAATGACCAAATGTTGCTTTTTCTGAAGAGCATATCGGACGTTATTTTAACACTTAACATAGCCACGGTCAACGGAGCTGAACTAAACTCGTGCCGCTGGATTATCAACATCACCGTCATAACAGCCATGAGCCGCAGATATGGCTGCCGCTCACCTCAACAGTGACGTGGAATATCCTAGAAGAAAACGTTACTAAGAAGGTTGAAAATTAATAGAAGTCTAAGCAAAGAACTAGAAATGGTATGGATGCAGGTACGCCATTGACTGCGACACACCGCCATCTCGGATAGCGTCTCTAACCAGCGGTTGGATCAGATCACCCCACTCAAAAGCTGAAGACATCAAATAGTAAACGCTTCTCGAAATGAGTCCGAATAGAATAGCGAGCTACTATCAGTGATTTAGCCCTAATCGCTCAAAGCGCAGATCGGTAGTTGATGTACTTCACGACAACAAACGAACTTCACATTTAACACTCAAAACTGACGCGGCAATTAACGTCAACAGGTAAGCACTTGTCGCTGCAGTTAAACCGCACTATTTGCAGCCTCGAAAGACAATCACTATCGCGTTGCATGCATGCCGCGGGCAAATGTGGGTGCAGCGCTATAGTCGGTTCCTAGATAGCAATAGATAATTGCCTTCCAACGTCTTGGCGACATCGATATGCTCCACGGCACTTTCCGACTGGAACGCCAAGCTGTTTACGAAGCTATCGGCTACCTGCGGCGTGCGACATAATGTCATGATTTTATCACTTATGCAAATCATACACTCCCTGCACATTCCTGACAAAATATTCGTCCAAAGGAAACCTGTTTCATACAGCCGTTTTGTACTGATGACAGTTACGTTTCTGGAACCTCAGATAAAAATCACAAAAGAGCTTTCGTCACACATCTAGATGTGTATAAGAGACAGGAACAGAATTGCATTATCTCCGCGCGACTCTTGATGCCACATTTCGGCAACTGTCCTTATTGTACGATAAATTCAAACAACTTGTAGTTAATAACGACTGTGACTTTCCCAGAGATCTCGTCTGCAACCATACACATTTACGTCTATTCTGAATGCGGGCATCAATGTATGTCCAATATGATCGTAACGCTGCTTACTTCAGTTGTGTAACTAACAGCACGTAGCGAACGCTAGCATCGTCTTGACGACCCACCCATTGTTCTAATCTTCACTGTCGTCTCGCTTGCACTCCTGTGAGTGTTATTCAGGTGATCAAGGACTGTAAACACACTTCACTTGGGGCGTCTTCGACTGTCGTTGGTGGGCGTGGACATACAGTGTGCTTTTTTCCTTTATTTTTCGGTCACTGCGGTTGGTCCCTGATTAGACAAGGTATGAATAGCCACCGTACTACCGAACACGGTCCGAAATACACGGTTTGCTTTCAAACCTTATCGTGCTTATTTGGCTCGATGCCCGCTGGTACCACAGTTCGATTGCCCTCCAGAGAGTGCGATCGAAAGTTAACGGACTATGGTCAACGATACCTCCACTTGCCTACTTTAAATGGCGAATATTTGTCACTAAACCTCTCCCCAAACACCCTCAAACACTGCGTTCACGAATCCCACTGCTTGACAGACAAACATGGTTAATCGGTCTTAGCTTGCTAGCGTTTACTCCAGTTGGCCACTGTTTACCTATGAGTTCATCACCATCATCACAGACAGCAATGTATCGGTGGTTCACAGTGATGCTTAACTGTCACACAACCACGAAGAAAAGCAAATCCTGTATAGGAAGGGGGAAAAGAGAAGAGGAAGGGATCTAATTACTAAAAATAGCTACGTCTATATTCAAACATTCAATATCAAAGTGCCTACACCTTGCAAACAAACCAAGCTGCAAGTGAATGTAGGGCATCATCTGCAAGACAGCTTCCTTACGGCTTTCACTGCCACATATCATTTAGTGCACTCATTTCACAGACAACTCGGACAAACGACAACATTTACGTCACCTAGGAACAGAGAATGCGATTACGTAGCAAACTTAATGCGCAGTCCGGCCAGTTGAAACCAGGGTCCGCCCTCTGAACCCCTCTCAAGTGTTTATCTGCTGTCGCTATTCAAAGCGTCCGAATGAATAGACATCCATCACCAATAGTCCTACAGTGCATGGTACCATCGATCGTTTGAAACCTTGGGGGTAAAACACTTAAAATACCGTTTGAAGCCAGAAGTCCGAGCCTAACAAACCTGAAATATTAAACTTCGCCATCGTTGACACCTTCCTTCGTTAGCAAACCAGATGAAAAACTCAAAGTTCACTACTGGTCCCACGACTAGTGGTACTGTTGTTTGAATAAATTTTTACTCTCATTAACGATGGCGCCATATTTTTGATGAAACTAAAACCAAGCTCTAGTTCATATCTAACAAAGTGCTGATGGTCAGGTGACATGCGAGGTCGTAAGGTGAGCTGGGTACTGACAGATTTCACATGCCGACAGGAGCAGTCACCGTAACCGGGCTCAAATCTTAGACCATGCGTTTTTTTCTATTCTCCTCCTGGTTGCTGCCTTTCGTCCCAGAATAGACTAGAGCTAACCACATATTCCCAAACATCGCCGGAAATATATGGTCCCGCCACGTTGTCTTATTTCGATACCCGTTCGGACAACGTTTCGGCTGCTCTAAAAAAAGGCGATCTAAACTCAGTGGACAAGGGTGGAACGAACACCCCTTTGCTCACTACACCGGTTACAGCATTATACTAAACAACTGGCACATTCTGTGCAGTAAATATGCAGTGTCCATTCTCAGCGGCTATTCTAGGTACTACGTCTGATTAACAGGTATCTGCAAATATAGGTTTAATGCGTCGTACACCTACTCTGTAATAATCCATTACATACGAACAAAATCCTATCACCGTGAAATTGTGGATCGCAACATGGCTGCTTAAATTCGGTAGTACAACCAGACCTAACTGAATCTACAAAGTATGCGTATCTACCACCTAGAGTTAGGGATAGGCTGTTCTACCAACAAGCAGGGATCAGAAAACAAAGCAACACTGCGTAAACCACAGATGTAAAAGATGCTCAAAATGTCCGTAGTTTCCCTTAAACCAAAGCATTTCTCCTAGGCGTGACGACAGCACACGCAACAAACAAGTCCCAGATATTACAGTATATTTCAAAATAATGGTCATATTGAGCGCCCCCAGTATTTATGCACGTTCTTCGTGGACCCTCTTTGAGGTAGCCCAAAACAAAACCAGACAGGCTCTCACCAGACTCAATGCCTTGGAAAGGGGTTGAGAACGGACACCGAATGTCTACTGAACGAGATGTGCAAATAGTCTAACTTAAAACTGTAAACGTCACCGACAAACGTACATCAAGAACATGCAGCCAGTTCCAGCCAGCGGCAGCCGGTAACATCTACATGCGATGTGTGGTCCATCTGTATGGCGCAAAATGTGGTCTCAATGTCGGCAGTTGTTTCCCAAAAAACTACACACTGTCCTGTTAATCGCAGGTCCACATGTGTCATGGCGGTCCACCATGATATTTAATACAGTCCAGTTTGCGCACGATATTGTTCAAGGCAATGCACATTTCCAGTGAACAAGGCATTTCAATCTGGACAACATTTTTGAACAAGCTGTCCTCGCCAACCTGAATAATGCACCCATATATATTTTCAAAATGGTCAAATTAGACATGCGGACAAAAAGTGGGATGACACGGTTTGACAACAAGGGCCAAAAAATGAGACAGGCTAAGCAAGACCTATCGTTTCGATAGCATGACTACATAGTCAAAAACAAAAACAGCATGACGTGCCTCTGATTCTACGCTGTAAATTGCCAGTTTTTGATCACTCTTTTGGTAAGGTGCAAATGTGTCGTTCATGAATACAGCTTCGTATTATCTATTGGGCTCACCAATTTGTAGGGGACTAATCCTATATAACAATATAAACATAAATAGTCAGTTCAGAATGCAGTCGTGGCTCACTGCATGCAACCCGACATAGGCTGAGCAGTAGCACCAAGGAGACGAGACGTGCACACCAAAGTGTACTACTAAGTCAAATCCATTAAAACAAGTGTTCATTTTGTACAAGGACAACTGGTGTAAACTGTATACAAACAAAGCAAAATATGAAAATATGTACAATACCCTATAGACTTAGTATGGACATGTTCATGAGATACCGTTGAACCTTTCGGCAAAAAAGATATTGGGCAACCACGACTCATAACAGGCCTATGGGCGAAAACGCATTTTAAAGTAGAGGATGACAACATCGGCGGTTCATTTCGGAAACTTACGGGGAATTCCGCAGCGTTCGAGTTGCCATAAATAGTTCCATCCAAACCTGCGAACGCCAAATATTGCAAGTATTTGAACTGCTCAATATGTGCTCTGCACCGTTCATCCCACGATTCCACCATTGCAACCTGAACACGCTGAAGAAAAGGCACAACTGACAACGTCTCGGTCAGAAAATCGAACAACTGGCCAGCCATACGGCCTTAGCGAACAGAAACAAGGCGACAGAACTAAACCGTTGATTGGTCGGCTTCGTATGTGTCACGACCGTCTGCATCCATGACGGACCAATCAAAACGCCGTCCTAAGTTTAAGCCAATCAGACTGGCATTATTCTAGAGGCAGGACCAGCACGTGAAGGCCATGCGGACGTAAGGCCATGTGTTAGCCGGGCGGCCCGAATTTCTTGTGCGTTACATGTGGCTTCGGCTGCCGTGCTTTTTGGTGTGTGCGCCCACCGCAGTGTTGGTCGATATGCGTTCATGGCGCTTTCGTTTCAGCTGTGTCAATGGTCGTTAGCTTTTCGAGTTTTGGTTCTCTTCACCGCAGCTTTGATAAAAACAGCCGTCTTATGGTGCGTGAATTTCACCACCTCTAACCGGTAACGTTTCTTTAATGGTACGTGTAGCAGACGGGGGATTTTCGTCGGAGGACCATTTGTGTTTGTTATCGGTTCATTGATAACCTTACCTACCGAGCAGTATACGGAACAAAATAATTTCAACAAAATGGGAAATTACTAGGAGAGGACTAAATTGGAAAGACGTTGGAACTGGCGTACTTCTCGGTCAACATTTCATCTCTGCTAAGTTTGATCTTTTGGGGAAACAAGCCCACCGTGCGCCCATGCCTTCCACCATTTCTAAAACTCCAGTAACCTACTGCACCTGGGGTGTTTCAAATGAGGTTTGCGTAACTCGATAAAAATAAAAATTGCGCGCCTGTCACTTAGGCTGCGTTCGTATGTCCAGTTCGCCAGAGCACGCAGAACAAAACCCACATTGTTTTACCCTGGTGATAACGAGTCCGGTATTTCTCTAATGAAAGAAGCGATAAGCATCGCTGGACCGTGTTCATTGGGTCGACTTCCTCGGTCAAGTCAACAGGGATAACGCCGAGCTGTCCGGTGTGTGTGTGATGCGAAAAGTAACAGTAAGAGTGTTGTGACCGCAAAGACGCTTGACCAGCAAATTCGTTTATTGCACGAACTCCCGTACAGGTCATGTTAAACATGGGACCACAAACGTGTACACTCATTTGCACGGCTGATATGCGTTCACATACATTGGGTGGCAGTACGTTGTCATTCGCCCTGGTGGCACTTCTCCCATAGCGCGTGCACACTATTCCAATATTCACTTCTGGTCCGTCGTCTTCCTGGCGTTGGGGCTTGCCCTTTGTTCCCGAATGTCGCTTGTGAGTAGTATACTACTCACAACGAAACTGCCTGTTATACAACAACAGCAATTGACGGAGGAGGAGTGCTGGTACAGCAACCTCGTTTCCTTGAAATGTGAAATGGCGTGGCAAAAATGTGTTTAGAAATAAGCAACTTAAGAGTTGATGCAGCTACTAATCGAATACTACTCCGGTTTGATTGCACCCTCTGATATTTAGAGGGACTTCCGTTTCGAATGGAAGCCCTTGACTTGTGTTCCGCAACTGTTTGGGCTCGTGTGTAGTGCACTTTCTTGCCCCTAAATGAAAACCGGTTCCCGTCCATTCCACGTACCAATTGGTCGATCTTACTAACCACTATACGACGGACTCCACATCAATCCTTGACCGAATTACGGCATTTCAACGTTCGGCTACAACCACTCTTTGGTAACGTACAGATTGCCTGATCGCCTTTAAAATGAATTCGGGGTAAATCAGGGCATTTGCCCGGAGAGAAGTAAACGAGCTGTCGTAAGGTTTTGGTGTTACACAATAAACTAACTCGCAACTTTCCGCTTACAGCTGTTGCCAACTGAGCATTATTGACCGAGGGAATTGTGTTGGTGTGAAAGGTCATAAGATTTCGAGACGCAGTCTAATGCAACTTTTGTTATCACAGGGTGTCTCTCCAGAAGAACCTAAAAATGGAACAACGAAACAGACATGATTACGGTACCGCTTGTCCACTGGTCACCAGCAGTAGTGAACACATTCGACATGAACGATTACTAAGGTATCACGCTCGGTTTTCACCATCAACACACGAGGAAATGTACTCGTCCTCCGTTTACTTGCCTTCCTGAATACGTCTGTTGAATACACTCTCATATAACGGTTAATATTCGTTGGGAGGGTTATTGATACGTTTGCTGTATACAGAATTAACAATACAATTGGTTGACATGGAAGAACCATAAAGGATCCCGTAGCCGGTGCAAGTTTTCTTCTCTTTTCCATGTCCGAACACCAGACAGTTGGGTATGTCACGAGTGTCGACATGCAGTAACACTCGCTTTTCATCTGTTCTTCATTTTTTCTTGCGTGGAACTGTGGACTTTATTTACCAATGGTGATACTGCAGTTCACTTAGAAAAACTTTTCTGTTAGTTTGGTTGGGTCCACGGTTGGTGACATCCGCCTCGGGATTGGCCTATCGCAATGACCAAGTTGAAACGAGACACGCTCGCACTTGTGATTGGACTCATGTTGTACAACACACTCTCCAGTGTTTATCCGATGGGTGTTTGAACAGTCTAACAGAATTACGCCCAATGCGATTCCCACTATCGAAATGCTTATGGTAATCAAAATAAAGATTCGACGCGATGAGCCCACGTATTGTCGTCAATCCTGGAATGCAGTGAGGTCCGGACCGAGATATAATTTAGCCCCCCGGGACAGAAATAACGAACTAACAATTTGACGAAACGAGTGCAGAGTGAAAAGTAGAACCTTCAAAGGTGTAAATTTAAAGTGACTTTCAAAAATTTTAATTATTGTAGTCGCTACATAGCCCTCCCTCATAACTCTAGTAAAAATTATAAACGTCTTCGTTATTCGAGAGTGAGAGAAAGGGAAAAGATTGTATGGCCTCTTGAAACTCAGTCACAGAGTGATACGTGCACAGAATATTGACAGGGGATCTTAAACATAGGATGATATAGTTCGGAGGAAGGGTCGGTCAAGAATGACTACTGTTCTGATAGGTTTGTTTTATTTAAATTAATCTTCGGTGCGTATCTTCTCTATAGCAGTGGGCTGCCCAATTCTAAAACAATCTTGAAAGAAAAAGTGGGTAGGTTTGTTTAATGATGTAGGTTAGGTAACTGGGATATGATTCTCCACGCACCATGTTCACATTGCCTGAAATAGAAAAAAATCACAGTACCCGCATGACAGATGAAAAGGATTTACTCACCGTATCGGTGTGTCCGTTTTGACCACTTCTAATCCAGTTGCCGACCATTCGTTGTAGACCTGTTACTTCGAAATGTTGTTACCCTCTTTCATTTCTTCTTGTATGCATAATTAAGTGTAACAGAAGTTCTAGTCCCGGCAGTGGCAAGGATATGCACTACTGACGAGCTCTAATGAGAGCGAAACTCGAGTCTAGTGCTTCTTTTCGAAAGGGGCCGACTGGAAAGTCTATGGGAATGCGACAGCTGCGATCAATTGTGGGTGATGTTCAACTTGAAATATAGTACTTTCTTGGAGACCTCATCATTCTTACTGCTTTTGGGCCTCCATTCGCTGTGACGCTGAATAAAGCTTCTGGGGTACCCATTACCCTCCAGAGTCGTCTTAAGCATTTCTAACTCTTGCTCAACACAGTCGGATGTGCAAATGCGGCGTGCTCTGGTGAACAATGTTCTCACTACACCCCGCTTATATTTCACCGGGTTGAAACTAGTGAAATGCATATACTGACCAGACCATGTTGGTTTCCTGTAAATGCAGCGCTTTACAGATCGCTTGGTTCTTCATGTGATGAATGTGTCCAAGTAAGGTAAATATTCATCAGCCTCTGCTTCACATGTCACCTTGAGATGAACGCTGGTTAAGCTCGCAGGACAAATTGTTCAGATAGCTCTCGACTTTTGGCAATGACCAACGTATCATCTACATAGCGTCTGTAGTATGATAATTGTGAGATGATATCACTCAGTTGCCCTTCTATCATGATCATGAAAAAGTTAGCGAGAAGAGGGCCTAATGGACTACTCCGTCGATTTGTTTGCACGGTGTGTTTTGGAAATTAAAACCGACATTCTCCGTACACGGTAAAAGCAAAATTTTCAGACAATCTGTTGGGATAGGAATAGGAATATTTTCCGCAACAATCCATTAACACACAAAGTCAATAGTTTCTTTCAGGGAGACAGTGGTAAAGAGAGGCTGAACATTTGTAGATATTGGTATCGACTCGATCCAACTCATCCACAAGTTGCAGCGAGTCTTTGATACTATAACTGTCAAACTTTTGAATGGCTGGCTTCAAAATCTCGACCAACCATCTAGCCAGTTTGTGCTGAGACATAAGAGACATACTCTTCCTTTCAGCGACAATCGAACGTCTTTTCGACGCCACAGATGACGCAGGTTGGCAAAGGCAACTCGTGCCTTTGCTATCCTCGTTGATATCTCATCAGCAATATTACAAGCTGACGAGATAATGCTACCCAAGTAGGTGAAACTGTCCACAGTCTCAAGCGGATTACCTGCAATAAAGAAAGTAGGAGTGGAAAAATCCCATCCGTATCTCCCAATGTTCTGTAGTTGAAATCCCTTTCATTAGGCTTGGGTTATTAGATACGCAGACCTAACCGAGTAGTTGTAGAAGCGCAGTTTGAGAACCTGATTGACCAGCTCTCGGAATTAACGCCGACTAACGCCGATAATTTTAACTGGTTCAAAATAAACTCACTGATGTAGCTTATGAGTGTTTGCATACTCGTGTGAACGACAAATGTCCGATAACAGCTCGGCACATTCGGGCTCTGCAGGAACTCAGATCAAAAAATGTTGTAATCCTGAAGCCAGACAAAAGCTCCGGGGCAGTAGTCATGGATAAGACGAGCTACGTGGAAAAAATTTTCATTAGTCCTGAGTGATAGACAAAACAAGGAAGGAAAAAATGTGTGTAGTACAAGTACGAACCAATCGCCAGCTAGAGGTAATTTTAAAACATGGCTGGATAGATGAAAAGACATACAAATACCTAAAACCCGGCGGCTGCTCGTTGCCTCAACTGTACGGTCTTCCCAAGACCCACAAGCAGGGTATGCCACTTCGACCTATATTAGCCATGTCTAATTCAGCTCAACACAAACTGGCCAGATGGTTGGTCGAGATTTTTAAGCCAACCATTCAAAAGTATGAAAGCTGTAGTATCAAAGACTCTCTGGAACTTGTGGATGAGTTGGGTCGAATCAATATCAAGAATGAACGTATGTGCCCTATAGATATTCAGTCCCTATTTACCAATAGTTTCTCTCAAGGAGATATTGGTAAATAGAGACTGAA